>JAVTVY010005035.1:0-37246 GCA_036873755.1 Hanleya hanleyi | reverse complement strand
CCAGTGCAGACTGTCGCAGCATATTTTTGTATTTTCTCAAGAGACTGGGATTCCACTGCAGTACAACTATCGAACACAACGTCACCGTAATCTAGCAATGGGCGAACAGTACTTTTGTATAGACACTCGAGACATTTTCTTCCAAGTATTGTACTTACTCTAGACATGACAGATAGCTTTTTCTTAGATTTAATGCAAATACTGTTGATATGCTCGTCCCATTTCATATTTTCTTGGAGAACTATTCCTAAATGTTTGTGTGAACTGACTCTTTTTATTTCAACGTTATTTAGATATAGTTTGGGGAATACGATATTAAGTTTCAGAGATATATACAAAAATACTGTTTTAATTGCATTAAAAGTCACGAGCCATTGAGCTGCCCATTGTGCTAGTTTTTCCAGATCGCGATTTATTTTTACTTCAGCAATTTGTACAGTTGTTACAGGTTCCAGGATAGATGTATCGTCAGCGAACAGGTTCATATTGGAATTGATATCATCTTTTATATCGTTGACGTAAATAAGGAACAACAATGGTCCAAGTACTGAGCCCTGGGGAACACCGGCATTGATATATTTAATGTTGGAATGTACTCCATTATATACAACTTTTATTGTTCTATTAGTTAAATAACTTTTTATCCATGCATACAAGGGGCCACAAATACCTAATTTTCTTAATTTATATAACAGACCTTCATGCCAAACCTTGTCAAAAGCTTTACTCACATCTAAAAATACTGCACACAAGGGAGACAACTCATATTGCCAAGACTCTTCCGTAAGAGTGATTTTCATTGGTCATTGGTGGTTGGCCTGGGCAGAGCGCCCCCTTACGGCCAAGAGGCGCGAACTTGGCGATGTGAATCAGCGGGGGGAACAAGGAGAGAAGGGACGTCAGTGATACAAGCTGAATAGTATGAGGGTAAGGGAAGCTTTCCTGTAGAGTCATGTGGTTGCTCTCCAGTCGCCAGACCTCGTTCTTGTCCTTGACTTAGGAGTCGTTGCTTCTTTGGTTGGGCCTTCGATCGCCTCTGGATCAAGGACACAACTGAATTCTTTAGCTCTACTACATACAATGGATATTATTCATAGGATTTTTCTTTTTCTATAGAGTTTCTCATTAAAAATATATATGTGAAATTTGGCAACAATATATCAACAGCATATAGGTATTTCAATGGATACTAATTGTGCACCCCTGTTGGCTGAATTATATCTGTTCTCTTTCAAAAACCAATCAATTCAAAGTCCATTCTTTGTCATTCACCAGACGATATATAGACGATATTCTCGCCGTGGAAAATTGCTATATAAATGACGTAGTGAAGGATTGGTATCCACCTTCACTGGATTTGAAGGAAACTACAGATAGCCCTAACAGCACATGATATTTAGACCTATATCTCTATAAAATTGAAGAGGGTCTTCTCTCTCGTTGACTTTATGACAAAAGAGACGATTACAATTTTGACATCGTAAACCATCTCTTTCTGAACAGTAATATTCCAGTGGGGCCTACATATGGCGTATACATACCTTGCCTAGTGGCATTTGCTAGATTCTGTGTTAAAACAATGCTATACCACCAAGCACCTCCAAAGTTTCTCAAATTGGCGATACATATCACATGCTGAAAACAAAATACGAGTGTAGCGTGCAAGATCTATGGTGTTACTTTTCGTAACTTGTGTCTAATTCCGCTAAAGCCGGGGCTAGCGGTCATATGAACCCATGTACTTCCAAGATCCTCATGGTGTTCATATGAAGTCACAATCAAAGCCACAAACAATCTAGATGATGAATTTACTACGAATATAATATGGATTGAGAATACTGATCAGCGGTACAGATTTTATATTATTGGAACCTCATGTCTTGCTGGCATTATTTAAAACTGTTGACCTCTTGCAGGAAAATAGCCTATGTTTATGTATACTATGATCGTCTTTTTAAATTTGGTGCTAATGCTGTTATACGGAAATAGGTCTTTGGGTTATGGACGGATATTCTTTAATTACAACACATATAAGGGAAGTGGGAAGAGGTGCCGACATACTGGCGCAGCCACAGGACTTCACAATAGTCTTCCGGTTAACCTATTCTAAAGCACATACCAAAAATCTAACGATTCGTGTTATGTGTTGTATCTCAGGTACGCTTTTATTGTACCTGTTCATGTGGCAACTTGGATGATATGACCACATGTGCGGCCCCTAGCACCGGCATAAGCGGTATTAGATACAAATCTAGAGAGCTGTGACGGAAATGCTCTGACAACTCGTATATTGGTAATTGGTGAGCTGTTTCGCTGTGACAACTCGTACACTCGCGATTGGTGAGCTGTATCGTCGTCAGTTGAAAATGACTGCATTTAACACAAAAGACTAGTCTGTAAGGCCCGATGTCGACCCAGCATCAACTTCACACAAATGCCAACATATATCAAAGACCAAAAGGTCTGTACAGGGGGCGGGCCTCGGGGACGAAACGTCCACCAGCAGAATCTCGCCATATACAGGTAAGAATTACAACACATATAAATGAAGTGGGAAGAGGTGCCGACATACTGGCAGAGCCACAGGACTCCACAGTATAGTCTTTCGGTTAACCTATTCTAAAGCACATACCAAGAATCTAACGATTCGTGATATCTCAGGTACGTTTTTATTGTACCTGTTCATGTGGCAACTTGGATATGACCACACGGCCCCTAGCGCCGGCATAAGCGGTAGTAGATACAAATCTAGAGAGCTATGATGGAAATGCTCTGACAACTCGTATATTGGTAATTGGTGAGCTGTTTCGCTGGGACAACTCGTACACTGGCGATTGGTGAGCTGTATCGTCGTCAGTTGAAAATGACTGCATTTAACACAAAAGACTAGTCTGTAAGGCCCGATGTCGACCCAGCATCAACTTCCCACAAATGCCAACAAAAATCAAAGACCAAAAAGTCTGTACAGGGGGCGGGCCTCGGGAACGAAACGTCCACCAGCAGTATCTCGCCATATACAGGTAAAAAATACAACATATATAAGGGAAGTGGGAAGAGATGGACGACGGCCGAATAATGAATGACGGACCAGACACTTGTGATGATCACAAGACTGACACAAACACGATGGGTTGTGGTACTGTCATAGGTGCAGCTTGGGGTTATTCGCCCAGTCCAGACTGCACGAGAACAGCTGTTTATTTTCCCTCATGTGACGGACTGGGGCAAGATCTGTATGCGCGAGTGAGTGAATATGATTTAACATCACTTTCAACAATATTTCAATCATATCATGGCCTATTACCTATTACTTTTCACCCCCGGGAACCCCATGGATGCTCCAGTTAGTCGCCTCTTCTGACAAGATAAGAAGCCGAGGACCCTAATATTCTGACCAGGACTTGGGGTGTCCTCAATGTCATGCCAAGTCAATCTCCAAGGTCCCCAAGATCTGTATGCTTCAGCATTGCCCAAATTTAGTTTTTATGAATATATATATTCCCATCAGTTGAAAACATCTGAAACTTTAGTATGCTTTGTGAAATGTGTATCGTCATCAAATATGTAAAACGAACAGTAACCAGGAATAATTTAGGTTTATGTTTTCAGTTTTCCACATTTCTCCATGCCTTATCAAAGCTTGTCCCCAGTGCAGAGGTTGGAAGGGGAGCAGCCACATGTGACACAACGTGGACTTCCTGAATAAGTCTGTTATATAATATTCCTAGTAGTTACCTCCATTGGAACTGTCATGTTAAATTGATTGACCTCGCTTATTTCTAGTCTACTGCAACTACTACTGTTTTCCAAAATGTCCGACTTCATGACCTTTTGGCTGAACAAACGCACCTCCAACGTTTAAACGTACAAACTTGTAACAAAACTGTGTGCACTAATGCTATAAATCAATATTCATATAAAATGGATTTGATAAATAACAATTTTTGAAGCTCTTCCCACAAGTGGTAAAGTGATTCACCAAAAGATGTTTTTAGGACTGTTTTTCAGACATTGATGTAAGCTACCTTACTCAACACCATGCTCTGTCTTAGATGCCACGTCCAGCTTTCGAAATGAAAACGGTGTGTAATGCGATACTACTTTGACTATCAACCAAAGACTTGGGAGATCTGAGTGATGGAGTGGACAACAAGTAGGCACAAGGCTGGAGACCGTATTAGATGCAAGGGGTCAACTTGAAATCTACATGAATACATGCTGGTTCCGCACTGTGCTTGAAATACTACACTGTGGAACAATATCACATTACTTATGCTCACGAATGCAGAAGGTTGCTTAAAGGTGAAATGCAAAGGTTTTCATATTTTTCTTTCTATATTCTTCATGGTCCATTTAATGTTGGAAATATCAGTCTAACTACTTCATTTGGTCTCCTGGTAGCTTTTGAAAAGTGCTTTGAAGTTGTCTCAAGCCCGGCCTTTTTCAGAAATGAAATCCCCATCGCTTATCTGCCCTTGTTTGGTGCTGGTTAGTGACGTCACGACAGACCACCTGGCCGGTCCTCAATACTTGTAAACGTTGGTCGGACATGTCACAATCAGGGAAAGATAAGCGAGGACGTTTTGCAAATCTGAATTCAGTTGGGATAGGGGTACCAACTTTTAAAAAGATTCTAGCAGACAAGATAATTCAAATTCAAGTCAGATAGATAAACTCATATTTCTATCATTATTCAACCTATATTAAATGTAGAACGGAGAATTAAAAAACCTTTGCATTTCACCTTTAAATGGCCTCATGCTTTTTAGCCCACCATCACCACATGGTGGGCTGTTCAAATAGCTTTTCGTCCATGGTCCGTCGTCCGACAAGTCAGTCCGTCCCTAAACAATTCTTGTTATCGCGATTTCTCTGGAACTACTGCATGTATCTTTTTCAAATTTGGTACACAGGTCCCCCTTTGGGTCTAGTTTGGCAAGATACCGTTTCTGGTCTGATTCGAAAATCCAATATGGCCACCAGGCGGCCATCTTGGATTTCCTGATGAAACATTGTTATCGCGATTTCTCAGGAACTACTACATGGATCTTTCTCAAATTTGGTACACAGGTTCCCCTTGGGGTCTAGTTGTGCAAGATACCTTTTCTGGTCCGATTCGGAAATCCAATATGGCCACCAGGTGGCCATCTTGGATTTCCCCATGAAACTTTATCGCAATTTCTCGGGAACTACTGCATGGATTTTTCTCAAATCTGGTACATATGTTCCCCTTGGGGTCTAGTTGTGCAAGATAATTTTTCTGGTCCAATCCAATATGGCCACCAGGTGACCATCTTGGATTTCCCCATGAAACTTTATCGCGATTTCTCAGGAACTACTGCATGGATTTTTCTCAAATTTGGTACACGTTTCCCTTGGGGTCTAGTTGCGCAAGATGCCTTTTTCAGTCTGATTCGAAAATCCAATATGACCGCCAGGCGGCCATCTTGAATTTCCCGATGAAACTTTATCGTGAAATATCAGGAAATTACTGCATGGATCTTTCTCAAATTTGGTACACAGGTTCCCCTTGTGGTCCAGTTGTGCAAGTTACGTTTTTTGGTTCGATTCGAAAATCCAATATGGCCGCCACATGGCCATTTTGAATTTTCTCATGAAATTTTGTTATCGTGAATTCTCAGGAACTACTTCATTGATCTTTGTCAGATTTGGTAAACAGGTTCTCCTTATGGTCTATGGTCGTAGTTGTGCAAGTTACATTTTTTGGTCCGATTCCAGAATTCAATATGGCCGCCATGCGGCCATCCGGAGTTTCCCCTTAAAACTTTGTTATCGTGTATTCCCAGGAACTACTTCATGGATCTTTCTGAAATTCGGTACACAGGTCTCACATTGGAGCCTAATTGTGCAAGATACCTTTTTTGCTCCGATTCAAAAATCCAAGTTACGCTTCAAATGAATAAGGTATTCCCGATTTGTGACGTTGCATCACAAGAGTCGGCGGGTCAAACGGTGGGCATATTCTATATATTGAGTGTAGAGAATATCCATACTTTCACCTTCTATATCAGGGAGTTCAAATGATTCCGAATTAAAATGTATTTCTTCAAATTTTAAATCAGTTTACTTTAGTCCATGCCGTTGCAAGTTAACTGCCCCTCTGTTTCATCTGTCGACGGGTCGGCTACACGAAGGGATGTCACTCATGTGACAGAACGTCACAACCCGACAACTGTAGAATACTGCGCGTTTCGATCCAAGGGAGATAATCAGGATTCAGACACTTTTAAAGTTTCAATATTACTGCACGGGCTGGATGCCTTCAGTATTAAGTTGTGTACCATCTTACTATTTTCGAGCATGGTATCTTAAAAGAATTATTTCAAACTAGCCCAGTAAACAGAACAGAATTAGCATTCGTTCCTAATTATAAAATCTCAAGTAGATATGTTTCATTGCTCATGCCAAAGTGTCAAATTGATTTTGTTTGCGCTTCCAGTACCCAATGATGACACGTGCAAAAAAAAAATACAACAAAATGAAGACGAAGGATCCGCCAGACAGTCAGTTTCAGACTAACTTTGCTCATTTCTCTTGTACTATAACAACCGACATCAAGCACAGTTTCTAGAAATATTGAAACTCCTGAAACTTATAAAGATAATTTCTTGGTGTTTTCCAGTGTCCCTTTTTCGATCTTTTTCGCTCAAATTTGAAATTCTGCAAACAAAATTACAAATCAATCGTTTGTTTCTAGTAACAATGGACAAAAAGATCCTCTTGTTATTTGCTTACAATTATCGGGCAATGGTGGGTGCCAAGGTCCTTCAGGATCTCTCGTTTTACTTGAGAGAAACACTGGTATGACAGATTATAACAAGGTAGATGACATACGAAACAAAAGACTAGACGAAGTAACTCGTCTTTCTTTGACACATGTTTGAATTTAATATAAACACTAGATAACCTTCTGTATTTACAGCAATGTCCACAGCAACATCAAACTGAAGTCTCACCCTTACAGATGTCACCCACTCACAAATTTATGGCATTCCTGGAACCAGGAAATCATGCTCATCTGATCTTAGATGGCACCAACTCTGATCTCCAATGATACAATGTTTTTCATCTTTTGAAGCACAATATCAGCTGAACTATCTCTCAAAATATATACACACACATATATATTGCCATTTCTCAGCTTTCAAATCAGTTTCTCTAAACGATTTACTTGATGATAAACTAGCAATCAGATAAAGTTTTGATCTTGACTATTCTGCATCATCCGGGGGTATACCAAGTTCTTCATCTGTCCATTTAGATGAGTCCGGAAAGGCATAATGACCCTGAAATAATAAACATGAGAATCATTAGAACGGCAGACTGGTTTGGTTAACAAGATCGATAATGGCAAGAGAGTGAGCGAATATGATTTAACTTCATTTTCCACAATATTTCAGTCATATCCCGATGTTTGGTCCTATTTCTTTTTACACCCGGCATCTCATGGGTAGGGTCCTATTTCTTGTTGAACCTGGAAACCCATGGGTACCTCAGTTATTCGTCTCTTATGACAAGCTGTCTGAGGAACCGAGGCCCTGAATTCTTTTCATGACCACCTGGGGTGTGCACAGCAACAATCAACTTTGTGATACAATAACCATGATGGTATCTGTGCCAGTATCTGTGTTGATGAAAAGTGACTGAACTGCAACCGGAAGACAATATTATGGTAATTCCCCTAATAATTCGATCACCGGAAGTGCAGCAAATATGACTTATATCTGGAAATATTCTTCATGGCACCAGCTACAGAGTGTGACAATTTGGCTTTCCTTCAATTTGAAAGAGGGAAATTTTGACTTTTTCTCTGTCTTTGAATAACAGTCAGAGTTGAAAACTGAACTTCCTGTGATTGAAATATCAGGGGAACTACACAATATCCCCTAAGTCCTGGTAAACAGAATTTGACCTTTTTGATCATTTGAATGAGTTCTCATGCCATTGTGTCTTGTGTATTAATTCTGCATGGTTGTTTTGAATTAGCTTGGGAGGGGGGGGGGGGATTCTGGGGGTATAATACAGGGGGTATAATACAGACCGTACACCTTGCGTGGGGGGGGGGGGGGGAGTCAAACCCTCAAAGCCACAGCATATGCGGTTTCTGTGTACGCAACTTGCGTCAATCTATAGGCCAAACCAGGTAGACTCATCAGTAAAAACGCAAAGGAAAACCCCAAATACAGAAGCACCACCTGTGAACTGATTAGGTTATCTCCCTTGTCATTAATGTATGCAGAGGGAGTCATCAAACGACTTTTCCTCGCTGGACAAACGGCAGCCACAAGTATAGGCCATGTGCATATAAGCCGATATGGGCGGTCTTATCGGACAGATGAGATAAAACAGTGATGTTCTTTACTTTTCATCAGACTGTTTTCTTCTAAGCGCAGTTTCGTTTCATTTACCTCGGGAATTACATGCGCTTGGGCGGTCAATCAAACGAACTTACAAATAATTATAGCAGAACTGCAGAACAACTTAGGTATTCTATTCGAACGCCATATATTAGGTAGGCATGTGTGTGGCTGGGTCTGTTCCTCTTCATGGTGACATGCTTACATGGTTGGAGTGGGGGTCAAAGGAAGTTCGTACATCATGCATACATGGGGGAAGGGGGATCACAAATTCAACAAATTTTGGCAAATGTAATACCAATCTGATTAAAACTCAGACTTAATAAACCGCTCCTCTTTCGGACATGTCGCTGATTAAGATCTGGGATAGTTCCTATAACAAATCCGTCAGATGAACTCCGAATCGAATAGTTTCCGGGTCAAATAGTCGCCCAATGAGACGCCTCGTATTATAGCGTGACGGCTAATCTCCGTTCTTGTTGCGATGCAGTTATGAACTGATTTTATGAAACAAATAACCGTACCTATATATCCAGCAGTGCAAGAAATATCCCTTGATCTTTTCACCTGGTCTGTCATTGAAGAGAGCAACGGGGAGCAAATAATATCTTCGGTGATCGCTCATGGACTGAGTCGACAGCCCCGCCTGAAGCTTCAGCCTTCAGGCGGGGATTTTTCTGCGTCTCGTCCGTACACTCGGCAACATAAAGATTTCCCGTAGCCGGTAAGAAGAACGGCTATACAGTGTCTTTTACGTAGCATGCAAGAGAGCACCTGCAGTCGCTTTTGCTTTAATGCGGACACGCCAACACACCATAATTTTAGATCTCGCCCTTGGCCGCCACTGAATACCGGTATAGGACGCTTTCCATTTCGCGTAGTCGGCGTGGCCGCTGGCAATGCTTGATTGTGCACTTCCATTTACTGTACCGGAGCAATGCTGGCCTTGCCTCCAAATGGAAAGCGCCGATACAAGCTCTTCGCCCGTTGAGGCTGGACTGTGATTGGTCGCCAGTCTGACATGCGCGACAGATTTAAGATAGGAACTGTCCCAGATCTTAATCAGCGACATGTCCGAAAGAGGAGCGGTTTATTAAATCTGAGTTTTAATCAGATTGATGTAATACTTGCTCCCATATTGATATCCAGAGACTGCTTTTGGCTTCGAAATCCAAAATTTATCCGTTTCAGCCCAAGATGCGAGCCTAAGGTAGTTTGGTCAGTGGTAAAATGCAATCTCACATCAGAATGGTTGAAACCGCTGGCTGTCCGAGCAGGCTGAGTGGATCAATTTCGAGGGAACCCCTTGAACTATTTATCCAAAACTTCTAACAACCAAGTCGATACGCTGGCTCACGAGGATGACAATATTATCGATGTAGACAGTTTCTGATATTTTTGATACCATATACATGTATCAATCTACAAATTCTACTTTTGGGAAGAGCAGGTAAATTATAGTGGGCTTCGTTCTCAATTCTGATTTTTCAGTCGCGACAGCTGATCAGTGCGTGACCTCTCTTGCCGGAGGCGTGTCGCGACTGACCAATCAGAATGAAGTCCGCCATAATCTCACTGTTCCTGGATGGATGGACAGTTACATTGGATCTTGAATCGCCCGGCAAAGATGAAAATTGCACAAATTTACTAATTTGACGACGGGAATATATAAAGTGATACTTGTAGAATATGCTGATGTATTTTGTTTGGCGGTAAACCGTTTATTTCTCGATTCACCCAAAGTGCATTTCACATCTTCTTGTGGATTTATATAAAGCATGGGGTTATATATAGAGACCCCATATTTTGACACTTCACCCTAATACCACTGCCCACACTCCCCAAAACTCTTGTTTTGCGGGCCTGTGTAAATTATACAGTACTTACAGTAAGATGTTCTGGTTCGTGCCACACATGCCACATTATCCAGTACCACATGGATGCTCCCACCACCTCAACTATTATTAGGCGCCCCTTGGATGAAGGGGGAGTTGTGGTCCTATATGTCCAACTGTAGAGAAAGCAGAATCAATCATGATATAGTTTAGACCCATTAATTAAATTCTATCTGCTCCGCATTTGGATATGTCGCTTGCAGGATCTGAACTGGCTTGCAGTGACTTGAGCGTCAACCAATCCCGAGAACTCTTCATAGTGCTTTGTATAGGACATTAATGGTAGGGGCATTTTGGTTGGCTCAGCTGAACCTGGCAGATTATCTTCTGGTGACAAAATGACGCCCTAATGCGGTGTAAATATATGGACTAGTCCTTGGCATAAACCTTGGGGTAAACAGAGATGATGACCCCCTTCCCCGAGCAAGTAAAGTAGTCCAAATGCGGTCATAATGTCATAAGGCTATTAAATATTCATAAGCTGGGTGCTCAGAGCTCTGAACACCACCTTCAACTGAAATCCGTAAGATCCTACACAGCGACATATACGATTGGGGAGCATTGAAAGGATATAAATCTATTACCATTGAATTTAGGCCCATTCTGTAAGATACGACAAGTCACATATGGTAATCCTTCTAATAATTCAATCACAGGAAATAAATTTTCCACCATAAAATCTGAGGTGATCAAATTTATTGAAACAAGAAGTTGACAAAATGGTCCAAAATCATGCAAATAATCCATTATTTCTTTGTTATTTTACAAGGGAGTGAACAAATGTATTAGAACATCTGATTTTGTCCCCAAAATTGGGGGTGTTTGTATTTTGATAGAGGGATTGAATGATTAAAGGAATTAACGTAGCTGGGATTTTCCTTCTTCCGAAAAGATTAAATTAAGTAAACGGGAACAAGACCATTATGGGCTTCAATAGATACATGTACCTGCGCACAAAACTTTGAGACAAAAATTTTGAACGACGATCCTTCATAAAATATCACGAAAAAATGGATTGGACCTAGAAAAATCTTGAATTCATCATGATAAAATAGGTCAAATTCAGTGAACTTGAAAAGGCTTCTAGTCAATGATCAGTTGCAAATGAGAAAGTGAGTGAGGGAAAATGATTTAATGTTGCTTTCAACTATATTTCAGTCATATTATGACGTTTGGGTCTGTCCTGTTCTTTTTCACATCCAAATGTACTGTAGTATGAATTGGAGCCTGGCCATCATCCCTCCAGAAAGTGTGATAACTTGAATTTCACCTTGATAACATAGGTCAAAGGCTATATGAATTTGGATAGCCTGACAGCAATCTTCCAACAGATATTGTGTTAACAAGGAAGATGGACAGACAAAATTGACCAAGGGGTAAAAATTAAGGCTAATGACACTGGAATTTTTTGTTTCCTGCACGGCCATCACAATCCACATCTCTGAACTGTACTACAGCATAAACATTACATAACAATTTCCACTGATTTCTCATTTTCAGTCACATTGACCTTTGACCTTTTCGTTTTGATCTCAAAATGAATAGGGTTCCTCTTTGCTCCACGGCTAAGGTATACCAAAGTTTGGTACCATTGAATTCATGCCTAGAACTGGCGATGTTCACAGCTTACAAAAGTTAGCAAGTGTACAGAGACAAACGGTACAATTCCTCATCACACTTGGTCTCCCACACTTGATCCCCTGTTTCCCGTCAGCCTAGCTGAGTCATTTGACCTAGTCCTACCACCCACTTTTTTCATTATTTTATATTGATTATTGATTATTTGCTTTTTTCCTATTTAGATGCACTTTTTCAAGTGCAATTTCTCGCTTTGAACACGTTGAAATCAGTAACATGATTGAGCCAACCTGACTTCACTCAACCCCACCCAAGGGGTTCTGCGTGTGAAAAGGAATAGGACTCGATCTACCCGTGGGGTTCCCGGGTGTGAAAAGGAATAGGACCCAACGTCATGATATGAATGAAATATAGTTGAAATCGATGTGAAATCATATTCACTCACTCAGTCACTTTATACTCAACTATCCCCAAAACACATCAAATCTGATGATGGACATGATTGATGAAAATATCATGCTTCTGAGGAAAATCCTGTAAGGGGAGGTAACTCGTAAAAATCCATATTTGGTCATATGATGATCACGCGCTTTGCGAGACTTTGATGAGAACATGACAACCATTATCCACAGGTTGAATGTTTGATAGAGACATGTAAATGAGAAGATAAAAGGTGAGAACAGGTGTTGAATATGCATGATCAGCATATTTTAATATGAAATATAACAACAACGCCATTGTGAACAAGGGACATTGTTTCTGTTTTGAACTTCTGTGTTCATGTCAGAATGGTGAAAGTGATGGGGGAACCACACTTCGGCATGGAAATTGGACATCTTGCGATCAGTAGTATTGTGAAGACTATGTTTGAGCGCTGATTGTTGCACAACCTGATAAATTGCAGTCAGGAAATGTTACGTCAGCTATCCAAGGACCATTGACCTTTGACAAAATGTGTTTTGCATGTTTTGGTGGAGGTCCCCAAACAACATAATGGATGACATGAGTTGAAAGAGCCGGAACCATATGATATAGCCAAGAACCGAAATGCAACAGAATTGAAATCATATTTTTCTTTAAGGGTATTTGAGCACTATCATAAAGACTGAAATAAATAGAATGACCAACTGCATAAATCTTTCTTTCTAAAAACCTGTGCATCATCTGTTATCTTTGAAACATTTTATAGACCCATTCTTCCACTTTCCGGAAAAGAAAAAAAAAATAGCCCAATGCCAGGGCTTCAATACCCCTTGGATATCACTTAAAGTTTACATTCAGCAATCATGCATTGCATAAGATGTATTTTTAGAATATTGCCATTTTAGTGTAGGTGAACAGAAATGTGATCTAGATGGGTTGACGGCAGCTTTTGCCAAGGACTTAATTTAATGGGAAATATTTGGCGCGGAGGTCCTGGTAGTGCATGACCATAATACCTCTAGATATACTCTGGAAATATATATCAAGGTTAGTCATCTCCAATAATTTTCCAGTCTATTCTAACTCAATTGCATATGGACCATGAATTCAGAGACCTTAGACTTAACATATAGAATTTGACTTTTAAAAAATAGGTCAAGATCAGTGATATTCAATAGACTTCAGGTCCAGGCATATGTGGTATAAATGTGGACAATGTAGATATAATCCTTAATGAAATATTGTACCAAATAGAATCTGACCTGGATAAAATAGGTCAAGGTCAGTCACCTTCAGCACACCTTTGGACTATCGCCAGAAGTATTAATTTAGAAAGTCTAGCTATATTTCTTCATGTTATATCATACTAAACATGATATGACCTTGAAAAAAATAGGTCAAGGTCAGTCAACTGTGGTAGGCTTCTACTAGTACATCACCAGTTGCATATGTAATATGGATTTGGAAACCCTAGCTTTAATCCTTCAAAAAATATAGCAAATACTAGAATTTGACCTTGATAAATTATGTCAAGGTCAGTCATCTTCAGCACACTTCTGGATCATCCCCAGATGTATATGTAGTATCAATTTTGGAAGCCTAGCTATATTTCTTCATGTTATGTCATAATAAACATATGAACAGACCATTTTACTGGTTACCAATTTGTAGTTTCTCTTGGTTGCCAACGATTATCTGCGACATTTCGGCAACGTTTTTCACATATTAAGGTTGATTGATGAGGTTTTTACTAGTAATAGAATATTTACAACGTATCTAAAATTACATTATGAACATGAACCTCAATAATACTTGTGACTTTCGAAAACTTTTATATTATATTTGAAAATCTGTATATAAATTACATATTCAAGATAACGATGGTATATAATCGTGAAGCCACCTGCCATTTTTACTTAGAAAAGTGAAAGTTTCAAACATTATGGTATTCGTGCGGCTTGACATGAGCAAAATGAACTTAGCCTGATTTTGTCCCAAATCTACTGACATGATGATGTTTGAACGCAACAGAAAAATCTAGATCGTAGACCCCAATATTTTTTAACGTTTATTTACTCAGCAACACCCCAGGTATCAGCAGTTAAAATGTAATGGTAGGTCACCGGACAAAGTGTTGAGTCCTGGACCAGCTTAAACTACAATTTCAATCAATATTCAATAATAGGACATAGCATGTATGTAAACTTCACAAGGAAATGTTAAATTTGTCTGTAAAATTTTTGTTTGGCGATGAGTCAGTTGACTCAAGGTTGGGGATGAATTGACTCAAGTTGGCGAGATGGTTGCGGTTGGGGACGAGTTGGTTTGGGGACGAGTTGGTTTGGGGACGAAATGACCTGCACCCGCCAAAACAACAGTGGTCAGCTTGACAGCCATCTTTGACTGTAGCATGCTGCAACGATTGCAGCGCCATGGTATTTATGCAAGGGAGAGAATAATAGTCGGGTCAAGTTATCCCCTTGATGACCTCTCGAGAGGAAGAGGAAGTAACATCAGCTCATGTTTTTCTTGTTTGTTTCCATTAAAAAAGTCATTTCACATTTTGCTATTAAAGCATGAATTCAAAATGGATAGTATTTCTTTCATTTTCTATCGCAAATTGTGATGCGATACCGCCTATATTGTGGCTCGTAAAACAGGCTACTGTAAAAAAAAAGATGTTTAATATTTGAAAAATGAAACATGGCTTCAAATGACATAATCGGTGAAATTTATTCTGTAAATGAAAATGGCATGTGATGGCATACTTCCATCTCAAAGTCATATCCAAGTTGCTTGAATGTAGATGCCTTGGCTGATGAATAAATTAGATTAAATTGCCCGATGCAATGCACAATCTCCTAGCATGCACACACATGGCAGGGTCAGAATACCCACAGCAGAAGTCTTTTTTTTTTTATGTGCACATAATAGCAGATTAGATTATGTGTCAATTAAACTTGATTTATTAACTAGGCATTGCCTCTCAAATCCTGCAATTTGTGCATGACCTTGTCATGAAAGTATGCCATCACATGCCATTTTAATTTACTGAATAAATTTCACCGAATATGTCATTTGAAGCCATGTTTCATTTTGAAATATTGAAGTGGCTAATTTGAATGATTAGTCACATAAAACGAAAACAAATAATTTGCTATGGAAATCATGGAACAATGAATGAAGCCATGGATGCTGTTGAAAGATCCGGCGTAATGGTAATTTGGCGGATATTTGTGGATGCAAACACAGCAAGTGTATCCACATTTTGAAAATCACCAAAAACTTGGTTCATTACATTGTAATGACTGCTATACTTTATAATTCATCAATATAAAAGCCGTACGATTATGAAAAGTTCTCGCGACTTTGGATTCCTCGAGACAGCTGATGTAAAATTTGGACTTCCAATTGTTTGAAGTATCTCTTTCCCATCAATGAGGAGAAAAACAACTATGTACTCTTAAAATCTCTAAATTATAATTAATGCCACACATGCAAGTATTTCCGATTTCGATTTAGCCCTGGGGAGTAGTAAAGAATAGGAGCCATGTACAGCCATAGTAACCCCAGGGTTTCATAGAAGTCCAAATTTTTGCCACCGGATACTGAAAATTCAATATTTTTTCCACCTGAATTGAGTATTTTTACGTTTTTGTCACCGGCCGACAGACTTCTATTGAGTTTATTTCTAATTTTGCAACCGCCATGAGTAATGTATATAACAAATTTTCATACGACCATCAATGGAGCCGCTATGTATTTGAATTGTGAAAATAAAGCAACAAACAGATAATTTAACATCTTCAGTTTTATGTTCTTAATTTACCAAGGTCTAAGATACCATCTATTTTCAGCACATTATGTCACATTGTGGATGTCAACAATACAAGATTACACAAGGCAATTCAAATTAATTTTTAAAATTACAAACTTAGTAATTTTGAATGAAATCGTATCACGATGTATCAGTTGATATGTCAGTTGACATCACGATGTCCAATTTAAGTATGCAAGTTTTGAAACGGTTCAGCTACGCTAATTAAAAACCACTTGGATCTGGACCAGACTTCCCTTTCAAAATCTTACATTATAATTTTTGCGTGGGAATTTCAACTTTTTCAAAAGATTTGATGTGAAATTTGTCAAATATTCAGACTAAAATTAAAAGTCCAGTACAACTCCAGGGTTAGATTCAAAAGAGAAATTAAAAAAAGAGAGATGAAAAGACAATGCCAAAAAAATTACACGATTGAAGACAAGCAATTGTCATAACTGCAGCTAGTCCTTGGCGACCATAAACTCATAAAATGAAATGAATTAGAGAATTCTGCTTGAAAAGGCGCACAATTTTGTAAACTATTGCGCGAAGGCAGCTGGCTCACTTTTGATAGGATAATGCGGACTCTAGACAGATACATAAGTTTACCATGTTTGGTTATTGAAGGCTGCAAATAAGTGCCAAACAGTTTGACTTGACCACCCTTAGGCCTAAAAAAAAAAAACCTGTGTTTCCGGCAACCCGACCGACCCTAAAATTTCCTGCCGACCCTAATTATTTTTGTATAATTTTTTTTTCCTCCGTGTGTCTCTCTCACGTGTCTCAAAAGCTTTCGTCGGGCGAACTGACCGCTTCGGCACTTTCCGGCAGTTTCCGACTACATCGTTGTCACGTGTCTTGTCAACTTCCGCCCACGTCGGCTGGTTGGAACTTGAAGGCAAACTCTGACAGCTGGGTTGAAGTTTACTCGAGAAATGGCATTAATTTGCACTATTATCGATCGCTGTGGCAGAAATAGAGAAGTGCGGCGCTTTATAAACGTAAACGGGTCTGATTCTTTCGAAGAAATTATGAAAGTGCTGCACGATCCACCTGATCCATCGTCATCGATTCTGTGTGCCAAGTCGGAAAGTGGACCCTGGATAGACATTCCAGACCTGTCGACGGGGGTTATGTCCGCTATAATATGATTGTAATATTTTATCCTACATTCAGATTGAACATGCATGCTCAGCTCTTGAACACACTGAAAGAAAACACGTCCGTGTGTATTCTGATGACAGACTTTATGTAATTGTCAAGCATATTCTGCTGGATTATGTATACTGTGTCGCCCCTGCAGGAGATTCTTTCTATAGAGTTTAATATCCTGAGAAACTTTACAGTTGTGGAGTTGTGAAATCTGGGCTTTTTGAGAGCCATTTAGCTTCAACACAAGTTTTAATTTGCGAATATTTTTCAGTTGGTCTACTGCTCAAATACATTCACAAGTCTTGTTCAATGAAATGTTTTATTGAGAATACAGACTGTCAGTATAATATGATGTACAAATAGTTTGTGTCTTATCTTGATGGCAAACAGAACTGGTACATGTATGCTGAACAATCTATCTCAATCACCTGATTAAATTTATCATGTTTTATTACAATTATCCATCGTTATTAAAAAGTCCTCAGAAATACATTGCATCAAGAAAATAACTTCGAAAGAAATCTGGATTACCTGCATATTTAAAACCTATTTCATCAACATTCCATTCCTGTTCTCATTAATAATATATCCTTTAGATCATTCATCATACATGTACATGATACAGTGTATCAGTTAGATCATTCATCATACATGTACATGATACAGTGTATCAGTTAGATCATTCATCATACATGTACATGATACAGTGTATCAGTTAGATCATTCATCATACATGTACATGATACAGTGTATCAGTTATAGATCATTCATCATACATGTACATGATACAGTGTATCAGTTATAGATCATTCATCATACATGTACATGATACAGTGTATCAGTTAGATCATTCATCATACATGTACATGATACAGTGTATCAGTTAGATCATTCATCATACATGTACATGATACAGTGTATCAGTTATAGATCATTCATCATACATGTACATGATACAGTGTATCAGTTAAAGTCCACAAATCAACATTTCCTTCCTTGAATTGGCCGTCATTCTTCAAAGAATATCCTTCCTTGAATCAGCCATCGTCCATTAAAGAATATCCTTCCTTGAATCAGCCGTCATCCATCAAAGAATATCCTTCCTTGAATCAGCCGTCATCCATCAAAGAATATCTTTCCTTGAATCAGCCGTCGTCCATCGAAGAATGTACTTCCTAAAGTCATCATCCAAAGAATTTCTATGTCACCATCTGACTTTTACAAATTATTTTATGTTGAGTTCCTTCTCATATATCAGTCCAAAGTTCAATTTTCCGAGCTGAAAGAAATTAAGTCTATTTTTTGTCTGTAGTTCAGTTTATAGCCTCTTCTGTCTCAACACGGGAATGCGCATCTTCCCATTGAAACCCATATAAAAAAAAATTACAAAAAAAAAAAAATTCCCTACCTACCTGCCCTAATTTTCTGAAGCATGTTACCGGAAACACAGGTTTGTTTTTTTTAGGCCTTATTGAAAGAATGGATTTGCCCATAACGTGTCGTTTGACCTAAATCATGTAAATGCAGTACGCCAGACTTTTGTTGATGGGGCAAGCATTTGAAATGTTTCTGTGCTGCCCTAATGTGGGACACTTGTTTCAGGATAATAGACAGATCAGTTAAATTCAATGCCAGAAAATGGATGCCTAGTCTAGTAATTTTAAAAATCAACTTCAGTTGTTTTGGTTTGTTTGCACCATGGAGGTAAAAATCTGATCCGATTTTACCTCCATGTTTGCACCATCTCATTAAATTTTAAAAAAGTTTTGACAGTATAAAAATTTTTCAAGTCTTCTTTGTGTATCTTTAAATCACAGAATGATCTAGTCAGGTTTATATTGTGGCTAAATCAGTTCGCTGTCTTTGAATTATCCATTTAAACTTTATAAACTACGGTACTATCAAACTTTGGTTTCAGTTTCAACATCGTACAATGCGTACATGCGAACGACATGCCAGTTTCTTTACAACAACAACACGACAAGATCGTTCAACTTTGAGTGAAAACAAATGCCCTATGCGAAGATTACATCGTCTGCTTTATCATAAATACTATTCAGCGATGGTCAGATATTTACCAGTCCATTCCAAGGAGAGTTAGACGTCTTTGGGGGCTTATTCATTCCCACGTGTCAAACTTTCCCAGCTATTTTTTTTCCGTCACACAGCGCAATTCGGAAACCTCCACATACATTTAGTATGATTACAGGCTTTAGGGTTACCGATGGCATGACCCCGATAACAGTTCGGGAAACGGACATGAATAATTAGCGGTCGGCAAACCGAAGTTTAACTGAGCGGTACCGAATCACACGGAAATGACCGAAGATGCCGACCTATTTTTTCTGGTATTCCCCATTTCCCGATTGTTTGTCCGCAGTATCTTTCGATTATAAATTAAGAAATTACGAAGTATTGGCCTTTGGAGACTTCAGTTTTTTCCCAAAATTTCAGTTTTTCCCTTCTAAAACACTCAAACTTCAGTTTTTTGGTGGCAAAATTGAGTTTTTACGGGAGTTTTGACACCGAATACCGGTGTCAAAACACGACGTGTATGAAACCCTGAACCCGTGTTTGGAATGAGTCATGAATGAAGTTTGCCTCAAATTCTCACAATTGCAACCGTTTAACCTCCCCGAATGATTCTTTACTACTCCCAATATTGAATAGTTGGAAAACGGTTGCAATTGTGAGGATTTGAGGAAAACTTCATTCATGACTCATTCCACACACAGGTTACTATGGCTCCTCTTCTTTACTACTCCCCCCCAACCACGTTTCCAACAATTCAATTCAATTCAATTCTTTATTGCATACATCCGTACAAGGCAGTGCAAAGATATAACATATAAATAATAGACAGATTCAGTTGGATATGTAAAATGTTTTAAGTTCGTAACTGCATGCAATGATAAACATAATCACAGACAGTTCTGCATAAAGACGGAAAATTATTTGTCATTATTGTATGGTATTTTTCATCAGATAACATAGTTTCAAAATGTGGAAAATTTCTTTTGATATCGGTAAAAAGCTTTTGACGCAATTCGGCATAGTGTGGGCAATGCAAGAGAAAATGGATTTCATTTTCAACAGCACCTGTAGTGTAGAACAATGAGTACAAATTCTTTGTTCATGGGGTATTTTTGGCTTGCAATGTCTACCGTCTCGACACGCAGTTAGTCTTAAGCGTCAGAAGCTTTTCCCTATATTTCTTGTTAGTACATGTAGTATGAATTAAATAGGGTTCTATGGCATATTTGTTTTTTATTTGGAGATAGCTTTTCAACTTACTGGAGGATTTATTTTCTCCGCTGGTGACAAACTAATCAAATGGGCTGTTATTTTCGCTTTGACATTTTCAATAACAAGACTTCTACTTTGATTGACTTCAACAAGACACCTACTGATGATCATCATGATGTTGTTGTGTAGATTTGAAAATGGATATACGTACCCGCCACTGTTCCGGATGCTCACAATGTTTTTGGCGACGCTCCTACTGTTTTTGTGAAATAAAGAAGCTATTGACACTGCTGATCGCAGCCTGATACCCAACATCGTTACTAATTTGCAGAAGAAAGCAGAATTTGGGCCTAGTTTTTCATCGTCGCCTGGCGGCAGGACATCAACAGGAGAGTTTATCTAAGGGAGATAATTCGACAATTTTAGCTTTGACTGAAGCATTTGCGTAGACTTCGCCAGTCTTACTCCGTATAGATGACCGAAATGGTTACAGGTTGTGACTGAAGCTGCCAAAGAAGTTGTTCTGCGAGAGAACCAGGGGCCTAAGACTACGGAGCCGTAAAAGGGACATGCTCCGATCCGCACTTATTAACTGCGACCCCCAGTTATTAACTGCGACCCGCACTTATTAACTGGGGCCCGCACTTATTAACTGCGACCCGCACTTACTATAACTGCGACCCTCAGTTAGTAAGTGCGGGTCGCAGTTAATAACTGGGGGTCGCAGGTAATAAATGCGGATCGGAGCATGTCCCTTTTACGGCTCTGGAGCCGAAAAAGGGACATCGGAGGTATACTCCCAGTTAATAACTACGACCCGCACTTATTAAGTGCGACCCGCACTTACTAACTGCGACCCTCAGTTAGTAAGTACGGGTCGCAGTTAATAACTGAGGGTCGCAGTTAATAAGTGCGGGTCGCACTTAATAAGTGCGGGTCGTAGTTAATAACTGGGAGTATACCTCCGATGTCCCTTTTACGGCTCCGTATAAGACACACGTAACCTACTCTTAGTGTGTTCTTTGGGAAAAGTTTGCTATTCACGAACACCAAGTAAATTGAGTTAACCCAAAACATACTCTTAAATCCACTCTAAATTTAAGGGAGCACTGTACCTCCCGTGAATCTCTCCTGGGACGAATTTTGATATATTAATATAATATTGATAATATTATTAATAATATATATTAATATTGTGTCCCAGATCCCTCTTAGAGACGCCGATCATTCACACCATACGACCCTGTACTGCGGTAAATCTCACCGACTGAGCAATTACGGTATCCTACCTAGGGAGCAGAATGAAAAGGCTTCGTGGTACGTCTGTCTTTAAAGAAGATTTGAGGATAAGTATTCGAAGTTTATATCCAGTATCATTGCGGACGTTTCCCGTGGTGACGATAATACGTTAAAATTCGTGATTACGTGATTAAAGTGGAAGCTTCATATTATGGTCTAAAATGAGCAGATTTAATGTTTTATCCATTTGTATGTAGTTTTAAAACTTTTTACGTGTCTGTTTCTTGCATGAGGGAAAAACTATGTATGAAGACACGAAAGGCGAACGCTAGATTACTTCGGAACTGATTCCAGAGAACAACTAATGATTTTCTGGACACACCTTGCATTTTGAGAAAAGTAAACTTACAAGAAAATATTTTAGTATGTACGCCTACCGAATGAGCAACGGAACTCTACCTTCTGAGTGAAAGTGTACGATATATGCCAGCAGTATAAAGTGTGGTTTAACATGTTTCGAATTTCATTTTTGACAATGCATATAATAATACACACTGGGTATTCGTATATGTTGTGATTTAGATTATTTGGGTGTTTGATAAACGTGTAGCGCATGATTATTGAGTGCGATAATGTTTATTCGACTGCACATTTCGATAATCAATGGGCGTTCAAAAGTGGCATTTGTGGAAGTTTCTTGCTAATTTTAATATAATCCACGTTGATCAATTTGCATATTCATCTTTCTCGAAGATGAGAATGTTAATCGTCATCTACACCATTAGTGAGCAGCCGGACCTGACCAATGTCAGGAACTCTCTAAAAAAACTCGAGTGAACTGTTCCACTCAAGTTTGAGTAAAATGTACCTGTTCACTCAAACTTGAGTTACTTTTCACTCAACTTGAGTTAGTTTTCATTCAACTTGAGTTAAAACCACTCAAGTTCACTCAACTTGAGTGGGATGAATTTCCACTCTTATGCTTGAGTGAATGTCACTCAGGTTGAGTGCATTTAACTCAAGTTGAGTGAAAAGTAACTCAAGTTGAGTGAAAATATCACTCAAGTATTGTGTGGGATGAATTTCCACTCTTACTTGAGTGAAATTTCACTCAACTTTTATTAGAGAGAACGATACGTCGGTCAGTCTGAGAGTGCATAATATCTCATATCATTTCAGTTTGATTCTCCCTGGATTGGATTTCGCAAGTGCAGGCATGGTTCACTTTTGACATCTGTTATATTTTGTTGAACAATTTATTTGGTTTATTTCCTTCAAAAAATTTTCTCAAGAAACATAAGTAAATATATCTTCCGTTCCAACTTTCCGATCAACATTGGCGGAATGCGGGGGATCGCACCCCCTGTTTTTCACCCAGACATATAACTTAAAGACTTTCTTTGCAGGCTTTCAGGACAACAGTATTCCTCTTATGTCCATGTGTGACAGCTGGAACCTACTATACTGTCAGTTCGACTAATAAGGGAGGCTAAGTCAGTAGTAGTATATATAACTCCCATTGACTGGCATTGACCTTTGACCTCTGTGGAGGTCACGTGGAGGTGGGGAGGTCAAAGGTCAATGAGTGCACTTGAGCATGTACTGACCTGTATCCTCTCATCCCGTCCATCATCTGACCTTGATCATGTTTAGACATGCTAGGGGATTCCTCTACGGTGATGCGGTCTGGCAGTGATGCGGCCTATTCCGCAGACAGAAAGTAGTCCCAAATACGCGGGTTTTCGTGAGAATGTTCGGCAATCTTCAGGGGTGAGAGGGGTCCCTAGTGGACCGATTGGGTCGAGAACAGTGATTGAATGCATGTACTGACTTGTATCCAGTCCATTCATCCGGGTCCTTGTGACCTTGATTTACACCCGGGGACTTGTCCATCCGGGTCCTTCGATGTTTTTCCATGTGTTACAGTGATGGAATGCATGTACTGTATCTGGGGTTTTTTCCCACGCATCCGGGTCCTTGTGACCTTGTTTTACATCCGGGTCCTTCAGTGTTTTTTCATGTGTTACAGTGATGGAATGCATGTACTGTATCTGGTTTTTTTTTCATTCATCCGGGTCCTTGTGACCTGGTTTTACATCCTGCGTCTTGTTTTACAGCAAAGGTCAATGAGAGTCAATGAGTGCACTTGAGCATGTACTGACCTGTATCCTCTCATCCCATCCATCTGTGTGCACAGGTGTTCTGCGCAAGTGTGACGTCACAACATATTGACTCAAATTTAGTAGTATAAAAGCGCATTTCGAGCCCTATTGACCTTGCGGCGCAATGCGCACAGGATAGTATAGTAATGTATATTCACTCGCATTTAGTAGTATAAAAGCGCATTTCGAGCCCTATTCACCTTGCGGCGCAATGCGCAGAGGAAAATATAGTAACAGTATATTGGCTCACATTTAGTAATATAAAAGTGCATTTCGAGCCCTATTGACCTTGCGGCGCAATGCGCAGAGGGAAGATCACGTGGCGGTCACAGAGTATAGTAACAGTATATTGACTCACATTTAGTAGTATAAAAGCGCATTTCGTGCCCTATTGACCTTGCTGCGCAATGCGCAGAGGAAAGTATAGTAACAATATATTGGCTCACATTTAGTAGTGTAAAAGTGCATTTCGAGCCCTATTGACCTTGCGGCGCAGAGGGAAGGTCACGTGGCGGTCACAGAATAAAGTAACAGTATATTGACTCACATTTAGTAGTATAAAAGTGCATTCCGAACCCTATTGACCTTGCGGCGCATTGGGCAGAGGATAGTATAGTAACAGTATATTGACTCACATTTAGTAGTATAAAAGCGCATTTCGAGCCATATTGACCTTGCGGCGCAATGCGCAGAGGATAGTATAGTAACAGTATATTGACTCTGATGCGGTCTGCTTCCGCGGTTTAGTAGTCCCAAATATGCGGGGAGCCGGGGTCGATCCACCATACTATGCGCGGAAGATTTGTACTGACCTTCAACATCCGGGGCCTTTTCAACATCCGGGTACCCTGGTTTTACATCCGGGTCCTCTTCAACATCCGGGTTGTTACATCCGGGGACCGTGGAACACGCGATGAGTGAATGAGTGAGTGAGTGAGTGAGTGTGTGAGTGAGTGAGTGAGTGAGGCATGCCCAATGCCTGTGAGGCGTGCCCAACGCCCGTCTTAACGCATGGACGCACTAACGACGGTGAGTGAGTGAGTGAGTGAGTGTGAGTGAGTGATTGAGGCATGCCCAACGCCTGTGAGGCTTGCACAACGCCCGTCTTAACACATGGATGCACTAACGATGGTGGGTGAGTGAATGAGTGTGCGGGTTAGGGAGTAAGTGAGTGAGCGCATAAGGTCGTTTATAAGTAATAGCCAAAGTGGACACTTTGTGGGTGTGAAGGAAGGTGTTTGGGGTAGAAATGGACCATCCTTGGTCCGAATGCGTCGTGTGAAGTGGCATCTTGTCGTTGCGCCTTAACGCCCTAGCATAACGCCTTGACGCCATGATATAGACAGGAAAGAGAACAACAACAACAAGGATGACAGATGAGAGAACAACAACAACAACAACAACAACAAGTTTTCATATAGTTTATTCTCCCCAATGTTACATCATACCCACGCTGGGGGAGCCGCGTTGGATATGTTTACAATTCAAGAAGACTCTTGTCCAATCAGAAGCAGCCATTTGGCGCTGAATCTGTCTTATTCGTTCTTGCCCGTTGTATTCTCGGCTGCTCTTGTCCAATCAGAAGCCGTCTTTTCAGAGAGTTCCATCTTTGCTCGGTGTGACCTAAGCATCGTCGAGCAGTTCACGATATTGTTCGGGCAGCATGTCCCGAAACAGTTGTTTGCGCATTCTGATCGCATTTTCCAGGGCCTCGGTGGGTAGTAACCCCATATCCTCTTCCAAGTGACGCTTTGTCTTCATGATGGACCTGTGCGTAGGGTCGTCTTTTATTTCAAGCGGTAGTAAGGTATACTGTTCATAGATCGCCATGGCTGTTTTCCTGATGCAAGGGCGCATTTGGTTGTATGCCTGTTGTAAGTTATCCTGTCCGGCGTCCTCGATCGCTGCAGCATGCGTATTGATAGCTACTCTCACAATACGATCCCAGAAGGTAGGTTCTGCCTCACTTTCCTAGGATGTAGGCTGACTATCTGAGGTCAAGCTCTCCGTATCACTAGATAGACTCTCAGCAATCTCTGTTTCGGTATGAGTCGGTGGACTCTCATCAGTCTCTATACACGTCAGGAGGCTATTTATAGCCTCCTATATAGGGAATTTATACACGTCAGGAGACTATAGTTGTGATTGTGAATCGTCGAACTTTATCTATAAACCCTGCAAACATGTTGTGACTGGTGACCTTGATGTGGTGAGTGATAAGGACCTGAAATTATTCCTGATGAAAGGACCTAAATATAGAGAGCCGAGAAGAATAAATCTGAAGGCTGATCAGAAGATAGTCCTGTCTGCATTGGAACAGTACGTTATTGATTGGTCGAAGCGAGAAAAAGTTGAACCTACAGTACTCGCTGATTGGCTGGACATCACCAAAAGCAAGGTCGTTGAAACAATCCGCCATATTAACAGAAGCACTCTTCCCCAAGCAAAACAAGTACTGAGAAACCTCAATTCGCAAGAAGTTCTTGCAAATCTCCAGAGTAAATTCGTCATTGTCCCAGCAGACAAAGCTCCAAATAATATAATATTCATATGTAAATATTACTATTACCAGGTGCTGGTTAAAGAATTGAGTGTAGACCTATCATCATCAAATACGTCTACTTACTCCCAAACTTCATTTACTCTGGAAGATTTATTTAACAATCACAAAACGTTTCTCAGGGAAAGAGGTATTTGTCTTCCAACCAATCATAACGACATACCAAAAGTATACTGGACTCCCAAAATGCATAAATCACCATACAAAGCTAGATTCATAGCTGGTTCTAGAAGCTGCACCACCAAGCTTCTTTCAACCCTATTGACGAGGGCCCTTCAGGAGGTAAAAGCATTTTGGGAAAGGTATTGCGCCACAATTTCTAAAAACTCTGGCGTTGAATGTATGTGGATATTAAAAAACTCAAAATGTCTTACGGAGGAACTTGATGCTAAAGGTCACATACCGTACAGACATGTATCCACATGGGATTTCTCGACTCTCTATACTACAATCCCCATCAGGACCTTATTGACCGTCTAAGTTCATTAATAGTATCTGTGTTCAAGAAAACTGATCGTAGATATATTAATGTCGGAAGCCATAAAGCATTCTTTAGCTCTACTACATACAAGAGATATCATTCATGGGATGTTTCTTTGTTTATAGAGTTGCTTGAATTTCTCATTAAAAATATCTATGTGAAATTTGGCAACACAATATATCAACAGCATATAGGTATTCCAATGGGTACTAATTGCGCACCCTTGTTGGCTGACCTGTATCTGTTCTCTTATGAATATGACAATATGCAGGCGCTTTCAAAAACCGATCCATTCAAAGCCCGTTCCTTCTCATTCACCAAACGCTGTATAGACGATCTTCTCGCTGTGGAGAATCGCTATATAAATGACGCAGTGAAGGATATATATCCACCTTCACTGGATTTGAAGGAAACTACAGATAGCCCTACAGGCACATCATATTTAGATCTATATCTCTATAAAAATGAAGCGGGCATTCTCTCTCGTCGACTTTTATGACAAAAGAGATGATTACAATTTCGACATCGTAAACTATCCCTTTCTGGACAGTAATATTCCAGTGGGACCTGCATATGGCGTATACATATCTCGCTTAGTAGCATTTGCTAGATCCTGTGTTAAATGTGATGATTTTAATCAACGTCACAAAACATCGTTGCAGAAACTTATAAAACACGGCTATTCCACCAAGCGCCTCCACTCAAAGTTTCTCAAATTTGGCGATACATATCGCATGCTGATAGCAAAATACGAACGTAGCGTGCAAGATCTATGGCGTTACGTTTCGTAACTTGTCTAATTCCGCTTAACTCGGGGCTAGGGGCCGTATAAACCCATGTACTTCAAGATCCTCATGGTGCTCATATGAACAGTCACAATCAAAGCGTGACTGAGATACATCATTCTCTAGATAACGACTTTAGAACGATTATTATGGATTAAGAATACTGATCAGCGATACGGATTTTATATTTTGGAACATCATGATGTCTTGTCGGCATCATTGAAAACTGTTGACCGCTTCTCTCTTGCAGGAAACTAGCCTATGTTTATGTATACTATGATTGTCTTTTTTGAATTTGGTGCTAATACTGTTATTTGGATATGGAATAGGTCTTTGGATTATGGACGCGGATATTCTTTAATGGACGACGGCTGAATTATGAATGATGGACTAGACGCTTGTATCTGTATCGGCTTCTTGTGCCTCGGAGTCTTCAATCCCATGTATATTTTTCTCGTGTCGCATCATATCATAATGTCCGGTGAACGTGCGTTCGCACTCAGAGCAAGTAAAAGCCATGTTGACGGTTGAACATCGATTGTGCGTGTTTTAGGAATATACTTGCTTTTATAGACAGTAACGCCCGTCAACGCTTAGCTTAACGCTTCAACGCACTGGTGAACTAGCTCAGAAGCTCTGATTTTGATGGAATTGCCACCAATACATCGAAATGCAGTGACGCCCGTCAACGCCCGTCGCTACGCATTTACGCCCGTCTCAACGCCCGTCGTTACGCCTTAACGCCAGTCTCAATGCCATAAAGCCCTATCTTTACGCCTTAACGCCCGTCTTAGCGCCTTAACGAGCGATAAAGGAGATTTGGAGGACGATTAACCGTTGAACTCTGAGTGCAGTTTTGGTCACGTGACCGGAAGTGACCTTTGACAACGTGACCGTTGACCCTGCGCTGCTCGGAAGTGGCGTCATCGTACGCAGGCGCACACACACATACCTGGTGCACCCTGCACCCTATAGCCCGTAGGCTGCACCCTGTATCCTATAGCCCGTAGGGCATAGGGTACACCAGGCATGTGTGTGTGCGCTTGCTTACGATGACCTCACTTCCGAGCAGCGCAGGGTCAAAGGTCACTACCGGTGACGTGGTCAAAGTTCATTTCCGGTCACGTGACCAAAAGTGCACTCAGAGTTCATCGGTTAATCGTCCCACAAATCCCCTTTATCGCTCGTTAAGGCGCTAAGACGAGCGTTAAGGAGTAAAGATAGGGCGTTAAGGCATTGAGACGGGCGTTAAGGAGTAACGACGGGCGTCACTGCATTTCGATGTATTGGTGGCAATTCCATGAAAATCAGAGCTTCTGAGCTAGTTCACCAGGGCGTTGAAGCGTTTAGCTAAGCGATGACGGGCGTTACTGTCTATAAAAGCAAGCGTATTCCTAAAACACGCACAGTCGACGTTCAACCGTCAACATGGCTTATATTTGCTCTGAGTGCGAACGCACGTTCACCAGACGTTACGATATGATGCGACACGAGAAAAATATACATGGGATTGAAGACACCCAGGCACAAGAAGCCAATACAGAGACTGATGAGAGTCCACCGACTGATACTGAAACAGAGATTGCTGAGAGTCCATCTAGCGATACGGAGATCTTGACCTCAGATAGTCAACCTACATCCCAGGAAAGTGAGGCAGAACCTACATTCTGGGATCGTATTGTGAGAGCAGCTATGAATACTCACGCTGCAGCGATCGAGGACGCCGGACAGGATAACTTACAACAGACATACAACCAATGCGCACCTGCATCAGGAAAACAGCCATGGCGATCTATGAATAGTATACCTTACTACCGCTTGAAATGAAAAGCGACCCTACGCACAGGTCCGTAATGAAGACCAAGCGTCACTTGGAAGAGGATATGGGGTTACCACCCACCGAGGCGCTGGAAAATGCGATCAGAACGCGCAAACAACTGTTTCGGGACATGCTGCCCGAACAATATCCTGAACTGTCCAACGATGCTTAGGTCACACCGAGCAAAGATAGAACCCTCTGAGAGGACGCTTTTGATTGGACAAGAGCAGCCGAGAATACAGCTAACGGGCAAGAATGAATAAGACAGATACAGCGACAAATGACTGCCTCTGATTGGACAAGAGTCTTCTTGAATTGTAAACCTGCCCGACGCGGCTCCCCCAGCGTGGGTATGATGTAACATTGGGGAGAATAAACTATATGAAAACTTGTTGTTGTTGTTGTTGTTCTCTCATCTGTCATCCTTGTTGTTGTTGTTCTCCTTCCGGTCTATAACATGGCGTCAAGGCGTTATGCTAGGGCGTTAAGGCGCAACGACGGGCGTTTCCAATGAATTAGTGACAATTCCATGAAGATCAGAGCTTTTGATCCAATTCACCAGGGCGTTGAAGCGTTGAGCTTGGCGTTGGCGGGCGTTGCTACAAGATGCCACTTCACACGACGCATTTGGACCAAGGATGGTCCATTTCTACCCCAAACCCCTTCCTTCACACCCCCAAAATGTCCACTTTGGCTACTACTCCTAAACCACCTTATATGACCGCTCACTCACTCACTCCCTAACTCGCACGCTCACTCGGTCACTCACCATCGTTAGTGCGTCCATGCGTTAATACGGGCGTTGGGCACGCCTTACTCACTCACTCACTCACTCACCATCGTTAGTGTATCCATGCGTTAAGACGGACGTTGGGCACGCCTCACGGGCAATGGGCATGCCTCACTCACTCACTCGCTCACTCACCATCGTGATGAAGCTTTCACATATGCATGTCGGGTTTATATGCAAGAGCTCGGAGCTTGGGGATGACGTAATCGAGAGCTCGGAGCTCGGGGATGGGTAGTCGGGAGCTCGGAGCTGGTGGGTGGAGTAGTCTGGAGCTCGAAGCTCGGAGATGGGGCACGCGGGAGCTCGGAGCTCGGAGCCCAAAAATTGTTGCTTTCTATACTACTCCTAAACGACCTTATATGATCACTTACCCACTCACTCACTCACTCACTCACCATCGTTAGTGCGGCCATGCGTTAAGGCGGGCATTGGGCACGCCCCACTCACTCACACATTCACTCATCGCGTGTGCCACGATCCCCGGATGTAACAACACGGATGCTGAAGAGGATCCGGATGTTAAACCAGGGTACCCGGATGTGAAAAGGCCCCGGATGTTGAAGGTCAGTACAAATCATCCACAAATAGTATGGTGGATCGACCCCCGGATCCCCGCGTATTTGGGACTACTAAACCGCAGAGGCAGACCGCATCAGAGTCAATATACTGTTACTATACTATCCTCTGCGCATTGCGCCGCAAGGGCAATAGGGTTCGAAATGCGCTTTTATACTACTAAATGTGAGTCAATATACTGCTGCTACACTATCCTCTGCGCATTACGCCGCAAGGTCAATAGGGTTCGAAATGCACTTTTATACTACTGTATGTGAGTCAATATACTGTTATTATACTCTGTGCCCGCCACGTGATGCCCGCCACGTGACCTCCCCTCTGCGCATTGCGCCGCAAGGTCAATAGGGCTCGAAATGCACTTTTATACTACTAAATGTGAGTCAATATACTGTTACTATACTTTCCTCTGTGCATTGCACCGCAGGATCAATATGGCTCGAAATGCGCTTTCATACTACTAAATGTCAGTGAATATACTGTTAATATACTCTCCTGTGCGCATTGCGCCGCAAGGTCAATAGGGCTCGAAATGCGCTTTATACTACTAAATCTGAGTCAATATGCTGTGACGTCACACTTGCGCAGAACACCTGCGCACACAGATGGATGGGATGAGAGGATACAGGTCAGTACATGCTCAAGAGCACTCATTGACTCTCATTGACCTTTGGCGTTGCATCATACAGACTCAGGCTGTAAAACAAGGTCACAAGGACCCGGATGAATGGAAAAACCCCAGATACGTTCACCAAACGCTATATAGACGATCTTCTCGCTGTGGATAATCGCTATATAAATGACGCAGTGAAGGATATATATCCACCTTCACTGGATTTGAAGGAAACTACAGATAGCCCTACAGGCACATCTTATTTAGATATCTATCTCTATAAAAATGAAGCGGCTAGAAAGCCGTTTCACATCCACTGCTCCACATGCCAGTTATGCTAACGTTCTTACTGGACTGTTCCCGCTTATTTCTTTGGGAGGAGATACACTTCCTCACCAGGTCATGGAGAGGGGCAGCTATGCTAGGGAATATGTCGACGAAACGCCTATAATAGGAGGCAAACCCCACGACAGATCTAAGTTCCTTAAGTTCGTAGGCGTTGAGGTCGATTGTCGAGAAATAGGACACACATGCCAGGAGGTCAAGCGACTTCTCACTTCTGGGTAAGGGGTACACGTATCGCACTGTTTGCATGTTCAGCTTACGTAAATCGATACACATTCTTAGTTCTCCATATCTTTTCCAGACCAACACAGGAGGAGCATCAAAACTGGAGGAACTGTGTCTGATTACTCTCTTGTCAAGAAGATCTTGAAGATGACTCTTCACTTCAGCAATCTGGTGGAGAGGTATCCTACGATATTGGGCCACATGCTTAGGGGTAGGGTTCACAACATTTTGGACCATCATAGCTCTCTAAATTTGTATCTAATACCGCTTATGCCGGTGCTAGGGGCCGTGTGGTCACGTCTGACGTGAAACGTATAGTTGAAGGATTAAATCAATCGATTAGGTGGATTGATTCAGCTCAGAGTAGTACTTCTCGTTGTGTATTATAGTTGTATATGACGGATTGACAAGTTGAAGAATCTGATGAGTTGCTATTGGATTTATCCAAACTGTGATATATACATGAAGACAATATAGCAAACGTCTAGCACGTATGAACAACTGAATGCAACTAAATTGATATCGACAGTTAAAGCGTCTTAGTTTCCAACAGCACATGCAGTCTGGAACGTTACGCATAATAGAATCAGATTACGTTATCATAGCGTCATAAAGAACTACTACTCTCCCCGAAATATTTTTCATCGCGTGGTGTTCGTCAAGGGTGCAACTTATCACCAACCCTGTTCAATATTTTTATTGATGACATAGGAAAGTTCTTTAGTCCAGCTTGTCAGTCACCATCCCTACATGAAGAACCCCTCTCTCATTTACTATTTGCTGATGATCTGGTCATTTTTTCAGAAACCCCTGAGGGATTACAGAATAGTCTCAATGCAGTTGATCATTTTTCTGCATCAAATAAGTTGCCAGTTAACATAGAGAAGTCAAATATACTGATTTTCAATAAACGCATTCAGAAACGCCTCCATGCGATAAAATTCCTCCTTGGTTCAAAGCAACTTAAAATTGTTCGCAGCTACAAATATTTAGGAGTGATTATAAATGACAGGGGCAGATTTGATGAGGGTGTTGCTGACCTTAAGAGCAAGGGAATGAAGGCTGTGCATAGTTTATATCAATCTGTTTTCAAACACGATCCAAGTGTAACTACTTCCATGAAACTATTCAATACTGTTGTGAAACCGATCTTACTGTATGGTAGTGAAATCTGGGGGGCTGACCTCTCCTGTATTAGCAAATGTGATAAATTACATGTTGAATCAGTACATATAAAGTTTTGCAAGTATGTTTTAGGTGCAGGTAAATATGCATCTAACTGGGCTGTACGTGCTGAACTGGGTAGCCATCCCCTTATTTATGATATCATGCTGAATCTTATTAATTTTACATATCGGTTGAAAAATATACCAAAAACTCGTTTATTGTTTCATGCTTTTGAATCCAGTAAGGCACTTATATTGAAAAACAAGCCAAACTGGTTCATGAAAGTTCAATCCTTAACATCAGAAATCAATGTCTGGCATCTCATTGAAGTCAATCAGAGTAGAAGTATTGTTATTGAAAACGTCAAAGCCAAAGTAACAGCCCATTTGATTAGTTTGTTTGTCACCAACGAAGAAAATAAATCCTCCAGTAAGTTAAAAAGCTATCTCCAAGTAAAAACCAAATATGCCATAGAACCTTATTTAATTCATACTACTAACAAGAAATATAGGGAAAGCTTCTGTCGCTTAAGACTAAGTAACCATAAGCTGCGTGTCGAGACCGGTAGACATTGCAAGCCAAAAATACCCCATGAACAAAGAATTTGTACTCATTGTTCTACAGGAGCTGTTGAAAATGAAATCCATTTCCTCTTGCATTGCCCACACTATGCCGAATTGCGTCAAAAGCTTTTTACCGATATCAAAAGAAATTTTCCACATTTTGAAACTATGTTATCTGATGAAAAATACCATACAATAATGACAAATAATTTTCCGTCTTTATGCGGAACTGTCTGTGGTTATGTTTATCATTGCATGCAGTTACGAACTTAAAACATTGTACATATCCAACTGAATCTGTCTATTATTTATATGTTATATATATATGTTATATCTTTGCACTGCCTTGTATGGGTGTATGCAATAAAGAATTGAATTGAATTGAATAAAGATATACCAGTAGTGTATAACAAGCAGAATTACGCGCATTTCACCCGGATGTAACTATGACGTCACAACTGTATGGTTTTGTAACGAGGCTTTTGATTGGTTGAGGTGTAAGTGTGAGGTTGAATTTGATTGGTTGAGGTGTGGTCCCTGTTGTAAAGCAAGATGGTGGGTGTCGGCCCTGTTGTAAAGCAAGATGGCGGCGTGGTTCGGTGATGTTCGTGTGTGTTCGGTGTGGTTCGGAGCTGTTCGTGTGTGTTCGGGTGTGTTCGTACCTGTTCGGGCATGGTGGAAAGCAAGATGTCGGTTGTCGGTGCTGTTGTAAAGCAAGATGGCGGTTGTCGTCCCTGTTGTAAAGGAAAATGGTGGTTGTGGGCCCTGTTGTAAAGCAAGATGTCGGAGTGGGTTCGTGAATGTTCGGGAATGGGGTGAAAAACATATAAAAGTAGGTGATTTTTAGTGAATGGGTTATAATCATTGGATTACTTTGGGAAGTTTTTAACTGACCTGATTTGCCTGCCTGCCTGCCTGCCTGCCTACCTGTCCAGCCAGCCAGTCATTCTGCTTGCCTACTTTGTATGAGTTGTGGATCCTGCGTGTACTTTTTTCCATTTTACCAGTGCAAATTCACCAGACTTTTACACGGTAGCAGTTCTTCACCAGCCTGAGCCCATAGTCAAGATGAATTCAGCCGACAGAGTCATCCTTCAAGAGAACCGTGTTCGCCTGGTTGATGAGATGCGGCATGCGGGGGCAATATGTGATGTGCTTATGGTTGATAAAATACTGCTGAAACAGGGTGTGGAAGATATCATGGCGGAGAAGACTCCTTCACGACAAAACGAAGCTCTGCTCAATGCTCTACAGCGTCGTGGTCCCTATGCATTTCTAGCGTTCGTGCATGCACTGAAGAAGACGGAAAATGTAGAATTGGCTGATCTACTTGAAATTCCCGTTGTAGTAGAAGAGGGTATCTTAGTTATGGATACTACCGAACAGCGTACAGCTACCAAACGTACGGACATGCACCCAGAGTGTGGTGTACCAGCCAAACGCGGTGCACGTGCCAAGCGAGGGTCCCGACAAATCCCTTTAGAAATACCTGAACCCGTTCTCCAGCCAGCGCCTGAGGCCATGGATGAGCAAAATGAAGAAGAGCCAGGGGAACAAGAAAAAGAAGAAGACCCCATGGTGCAACTTCCTATGTCTGTGCAGTCCATTAATAACATAATCCAGCAGGCCTATGAGTCGGCCCACACGGATATATGGCAGCTTTCAGCTAATTTGACTGTCAGTGTGAAAGACGCCCAAGTACATTTTAATGTACTGGCCTATATGGACAGAGGCCCTAGGCGTATTGCCTTGTCTTCTGAGTGCTGGCAAAGACTGGAGACCGTTTATTATGCCGTGGATGCGGTGATTGCCGAACAGGCGGGTAACGAAGTGAAATTTTCTCTAGGTGAAGACATCTATGTGAGTGTTGGTTATTTCAACGACGACCTGCTGCTGCATATCCGTAAATGGAAAATGACGGCCGATACACAACAGCTTGCTCCTTGTCCTCAGGGTGTCACTTTGAAAATACCGGTGTGGCGCAAGTTGCAGAGTGTGACAGCTGCAATTCGTCAAGCTTTGGATTACCAGGTGTCTCACACTATTTATCTGAAGTACATTGACACAGTTATGGCTTTGGTGAGACCTCGCGTTCGACAACTGCGTCTGGAAGCTTGTGCAGGGTGTTTCAACAACAGTCCCATAATAATGCATACGTGTATGGATATTAGTGTACCCTCACACGCGCTGATCACTGAAGCATTACGGATTGTGACCGAGGAGCAAATTGCCGTGGCATTGGAATCTGCCTGCCCTCCTACCATTCCACGTGAAGAGATTACTACCTACATCTATGTACACCAGGGACGGAAAAACGATGAGGAGTTCAAGCAAGTCTTGTTGCGTAACTGGACAGTAGTACCGTTCCCTAATACGCGCTGATCATTGTGGTGAAAACGGAACTATTGAACCTTTTCATGAAAAAAACATTTTCACACATTGACCTTATTCCTACACGTTAATTGAAGTGCCATTGATAGCGTATTATTATAAAATTCAACACTTTTTCACTGTGGTGAAGACGAATTATTGAACATTTTCATGAAGCCATTTTCACACATTTTACTCTATTCCTACACGTTCATTGAAGCGCCATTGATAGCGTATAATTATATTAAAATTCAATATTTCCAGTTTCACTGTTGTAAATACGTTCATTCTATTGTGTTAGTGTTGTTGTTGTATAAATATTGAACTACTTTTCAAGTTGAAAACATTCAGATAAAAACATGTTTGTTTCATTCTATTGTGTTAAATAAAAAAATTTCAAATTTTTTTTAAAAAAATGCGTGTTAGTGTTCATTTAGTGGGGGAGCTGATGTTATATTTTTTGTGCTCAGTTAGAAGTTTCTCTTTCGAAGGAATGGGGTGGCCCTGAAAAGGGCCGTTGGAAAGTGTTACTACACTTGTTTTTTTAGGAGCGGTAGATTTTCTTCACTCCGGCCACCTGCCTCCTGCAGACGGGACACTTTATTTTAAAATGCTGTTCGTCGGTTTCATTGCAGTGGCACTCATCCCCTGTACACGTTAGTGTCACCCAGCATTCTTCGCATACGCATAAATGTCCGCACGGAAATAGGGCGTACTCTGTTTCCTCGTTTGTACACACACTGCAGTTGGCTTTACTTAGTTCTTTATGCAGGTCTTTTTGTAGTTGAACCTTGACTCTGTCCATTTGCTTCATGTCTTCTCTCATTTCGTCCATCTGTTCGTTTTGGCTGGCCACCTGGTCGTGTAGGCGCAGCATCTCTTCGTTCATGCGGGTTACCTCGTCGCAAGAGTATTGTTGTTGTTGTTGTTGTTGTTGTTGTTGTTGTTCAGGTGGTAATGTTGTAGCTGGCGTCTCTGTTTCCGATGTTGTTATAATTGGCGTTTGGGTAGCCGTTGTATTTTCTGGTGGTTTGTGACAGTTTCTGTTACAGTTTAACCACT
>JAVTVY010005034.1:0-42317 GCA_036873755.1 Hanleya hanleyi | reverse complement strand
GTCAAGTAACAAATATACAGATTATGAAAAAATTTTGCCATTAGAAATGGCCTCAAACGTTTCCGTCCAATCAGAGAAACCGGTATTCATTACATAAGTCTGTTGATGCATCGACGATGTATACCAAATTTTACATCGAACATTTGAAAATTATCTGAGATAGAGATCCCTAATGATTTCGTATAAATTAAAGATGGCTGCCCATCCTTCCCACCACTCAGAGAAACTGATGTGGTTATTCATTGCAAGTCTCTTGATACATAGATTCTGTATACCAAGTTGCATATAGAACACTGAAATGGCATCAAAGATAAACATCATTAAAGATTTTGCATAAATTAAAGATGGCCACCAAGGTTTCCGCCCAAGCAGAAAAACCAGAACTGTCTATTGATACATCGATGATGTATACCAAATTTTACATTGAGTACTTGAACCGTATCAGAGATATAGATCATTAATGATTTCGCATAAATTAAAGATGGCCGCCCATCCTTCCCGCCACTCAGAGGAACCGATGTGGTTATTCATTGCAAGTCTCTTGATAAATCGATGCTGGATACCAAGTTTCATATAGAACACTGAAATGGTATCAAAGATATATATCATTGAAGATTTTGCATAAATTAAAGATGGCCGCCAAGGTTCCGCCCAATCAGAAACGCCAGAACTGTCATTTATCGTAAGTCTATTGATGCTTCGATGATATATACCAAATTTTACATCGAGCACTCGAACAGTATCAGAGATAGAGATCATTAATGATTTTGCATAAATTAAAGATGGTCGCCCATCCTTCCCGCCACTCAGAGGAACTGATGTGGCTATACATTGCAGATCTCTTGATACATCGATGCTGAATACCAAGTTTCGTATAGAACACTTGAATGGTATCAGAGATATATATCATTGAAGATTTTGCATCAATTAAAGATGGCTGCCAAGGTTTTCACCGAATCAGGGAAACTGGTTTGGTCATTCCTTTGAAGTTTCTTGATGCATCGATGATCTATACCAAGTTTCACACTGAACAGAGAAATGGTACCTAAGATACACAAGATTAATGATTTCGCATAAATTAAATATGGCCGCCAAAGTTTCAACCAATCAGGTCCAGATTCAATAGGGTTCTGGGTCATGAGCATATGGATGTGCAGTGCAAGTTTGGGGTGCCTAGGGTAAGTCGTTCTAAAGATATCTTGGTAACAAGAAAGCTGTGATGGTTTCGCATAAATTAAAGATGGCCGCCAAAGTTTCTAACCAATCAGGTCCAGATTCAATAGGGTTCTGGGTCACAAGCATAAGGATGTGCACTGCAAGTTTGGTGTGCCTAGGGTAAGTCGTTCTGAAGATATCTTGGTAACGAGAAAGGTGTGACGGACAGACGGACAGACGGACGGACGGACGGACGCTCTGACGTACATGACGACGACAATACCCTTCGGCCAAATTTTGGCCGAGGGGTAAAAAGGAGAGACACGGTATAGAAAGGTTCCTGTCAAGGCAGCCACAACGATTCTATACCCCGATCGTAGCAAGCTGACCCAAAGTGGAGTAGCGTCCTGGGCATCTGCGTTGTAGGCACATGTCGATGAATCAATGGTACCTTTGCTTTCACAGCGCCAGATGGTCGTGTACTTATATCAAACAACACTGTGGTGGGTATGTTTACAGACACTTCTTTGACACCTCTGTGTGTTTGATATAATTCCAGCACCGTGGAGAGCTTGCCAACTCCGTCTGGGGCCATATCTATACACACTTCCCTATTCTTGCCATATTAGATCGTAGAACCATCGTCCCGGCAGTCTTCCCCATATAATAGCAAAACAGTTTTCGTTTAACTTTGCTGGCAGCGAAATTATAGAGTTTTTAGCGATGCCGATGCTTCATGAATGGTTTTTCAGGATAGGGTAGAAACAAGACAAAGTGGGGGGAAAAATAGATGATTGCATAATATATGATTGCATCATCCTGTGCAAAAAATCCAGAACTCACGTAAATTGATTGATTTCAATACAACTTCGCCAGAAAAAGTCTGACAATGATCCAACTGCAACGTGGCTCGTTTACCAGCGTATATGACCTCGATGTGTAGCTCTGGTAATGGAGCTGAACAAGGAAGCTGAAGATTGTTGTTGTTTCGCAAATGCCGTGAAGATTGTCGTTGATGACACGTTGCATGTGCGGTTCATGTGCTACAAATTGCCTACATCTATCTTGATTACTTGACCCAGATTTAATGACATTTCAGTAAGGAAACCAGGAATTGATTTTTTTTGTTCGAGTTATGCACTATAGTTCAGCTGGCCGCTAAGGTTCATTCTCGCTGGCGGACAGCGAAATAATACTGGAATTGAATTGTTCCTTACTTCAACCTTATTAAGACGGAGATTACGAACGCCATTGATGGATATGTCGTACCAGTGTATAATCGCGAAAGTTTATCAAATATTGATCCCTCAATTGTTCAATTCAGTATTGACGACTCGCTTTTCTCAGAAAACCTTCTAATGAATATAAGAGGTTAGACTATCAAATTTGCCTCGCCTAGGAAGAAAGAAAAATCGAAAGAAGAAAATGACACTGAAAAACAAATTGAATGTTAGGAAGGGAGATAGGAGATTTTATAAACATAAATATTGAAAGATTGAATGAATTATGCGATGTAAATATTCGGAATGAAATATAAAGGGAATTCTAGCTAGAACAAAGATGCAGTGGGCTGGTATGAATGAAAACCCAATAGTATTCGACAACCAGAAAATCTTAAATGAAAAAATAGTATTAATGAAAAACTTTAAACTAACAGAGATCAGATAGATACCACCGAAATAAAGAATACTCTGGAAACAGTAGAAATACAAGCGTCTAGTCCGTCATTCAATAATATTCAGCCGTCGTCCATTGAAGAATTTCCGCGTCCATAATCCAAAGTCCGTATTCATATAATAAGATTAGCACCAAATTAAATGGATAAATCGTATTATACACAAAACTATGCTAATCTTCTGCAAGACAGAAACGGTCAATTGTTTTCAACGATGCCAGCAAGACATCATAATGTTCCAAAAATATCAAATCCGTATCGTTGATTAGTATTCTTAATACATATGACACACGTTGTGAAGTCGTTATCTATAGAGTATGATGTATCTCAGTCACGCTTTGATTGTGACAATTCATATGAACACTATCAGGATTTTGAAATACATAGGTTCATACGGCCCCTAGCCCCGGGATAAGCGGAATTAGGCACAAGTTACGAAACGTACCGCCATAGATCTTCCACTATACGCTCGTATTTTGCTATCAGCATGATATGTATCGCCAAATTTGAGAAACTTCGAGGGGAGGCGCTTCATGATATAGCTCTGTTTTACAAGTTTCTGCAATAATGTTTTGTGACGTTGATTAAAATAGTCACATTTAACACACAGGATCCAGCAAATGCTACTAGGCGAGATATGTATATGCCAGATCCAGGTCCCTCTGATATATTATTGTCCAGTATGGGGATAGTTAACGGTGTCAAAATTGTAATCATCTCTTTTGTCGTAATTTCGACAAGAGAGAAAGCCCGCTTCATTTTTATAGAGCTATAGGTTTAAATAAGATGTGCCGCCAGGGCCATCTGTTGTTTCTTTCAAATCCAGAGAAGGTGGATATATATCCTTCACTGCGTCATTTACATAGCGATTATCCACATCAAGAAGATCGTCTATATAGCGTTTGGAGAATGAGAAGGATAGAGCTATAGAGAGCTATACTATATATTAGTCGTATATATAAGATAGCAGCTATAGGTCAGTCAAAAGGGGTTCACAATTAGTACCCATTGGAATACATATATGATGTTGATATATTATATTGCCAAATTTCACATAGATATATTTGTTGAGAAATCCGAGCAACTCTATAAACATCCAATGAATGATACACCGCCACTTAGCACAAGAGAGTCTATTCCTTTAGAGAGTTTGATGACATATAATAGCTTTCTGCGGTCAATAATAGCCTGTCTACCGAAAACTGGCAATCCCCGAGACATTCTAGAAAACTGGAGACCAATAACCCTTTTGATTGTAACATATAAGCTAGCATCATCTTGTATTGCAAATGGACTGAAATTAGTTCTGGATAAACCTAATCCCGAGAACCAGAGGGGTTTTGTGCCAGGTAGATATATATGAGAGAATGTAAAATTAGTTTATGAGCTTTATGTTCTCCACTAAAAATACAGGCATCTCAGGCTTACTGCTACTTATAGATTTTGGGACGGTTTTCGATTCAGTGTTCTGGACATTTATTGACGAAGTTCTAAAATATTATAAATTTAGAGAGTCCATTAGACACTGGATTCGGATATTTTATAGTAATATTCGAGCTTGTGTTGTTCAGAATGGCCACTTGTCAATTTTGTCCCATAATTCACTTGGTTGTAGACAAGGTGACCCGTTATTCCCATATTTCATTCTTTTGTGTGCAGCGTGCAAAGATATGAGGAATTATGAAAAGAACAGGCAAAAATGTTAAAGGTCATGTAGAAAATGGGAGATGTAGAATATAAAGTAACTTAATGTGCAGACGACACTCAGCTAACTCCTGACCGTTCTGCCTCTTCACTTAAACAGTAACTAAACATCCTGCAGCTGTTTGATAAGATAACTGGATTAAAAATTAACATAGATAAATCTAAAGCAATTAGAATCGGTTCTTTGGCTAGATCTTTGGCTATGTCAAGACGAAAAATTGGACTAGGTTACGTATTTCAATATGCACGGAGAAGAATTATCATCTACAAATTTTTATCAAATATGGAAAATCAATTACCTGGCAAAGTTAGAAGATCTTAGAAAAACCCTCAGCAGATGAAAGATATGCAGCTTATCCCTTTTGGTGAAGATCACAGTTATAAATCAATGGCATCAGCAAAATTAACTTACCTCTTCCTTGCCTTACCAAACCCACCCGACGAATTTGTTAAAGAGCTTAAGTCAATTGCATTCAAGTTTATATGGAATGTAGGAAATGATAGAATAAAAAGAATTTTATCACTTGATTACAAGCATGGCGGACTGAGGATGGTTAACATAACAAATTTATATACATAATATTTTTCCAGAATAGAAAATGGCAAAATATGATAAAAAGCGAGATGTCCGAAACACTGAATTTATGGAACATGGTCGATGACTATCTAAATAAAGTTACTGATAATGTATCAAATCTTTCTGGAAAGTCACATTTCTTTGCCTCGAAAAAATTGCGTGCGAAAATCTACAGCAGGTATATTGGGCAAACCTTTGTGGCTCAACAGAAGATTAAAACAATCATTTATTACTAAAAACTGGTGGTTTGTACATGATATAAAATACGTAAGTGATATTGTTAATTTACAAGGGGAATTTGCTGGATTAAAACAAAACATATATTTTATCGAGGGAACATTTTTAGACTGTTCACATTCATTGAAATCGATCCCGTAGCACCTGGAGGATATATTGGCGAGAAGTTCCCCAGTTACTGACATGCATTTACCAGCTTTAGGGATTGAGAAAACAGATATTAAAGCCTGTCCATTTTAATTAGTCGTCTACTTTGGAGCTTGTTAAAAGTCAATAATTAACTCTGCATAAATTTTCTTTTTTGTAGCATGTAGAACAAACTAAACACTTCAAAATGACTACCATTTCTCCGTGATATCGATAATATATCACGCTTGAACAACTTTTCAATTATCTTCATATAAAACTCCAGTACAGTTGTTTCATTCACCGGGCCTCAATTACATAGGGAGACGTCATAATGCATTCATTCTCATTGGCATAAAGGTCATTGATGCCAAATAAAGTAATAAGAGGCGGTTCGTGGGTGTATCGCTTATATCCCATGCCCAGTGAAATTGCCGAATGATAAGCCGCACACACCTCTATGACCGTACACGGCATTGTTGACCTTTGTGCTAGACACCACGAATACATTATGACGTCTCTCTATGTAATTGAGTCTGGGCCCATAAAACAGCTGTACTGGAGTTTTATATGGAGAGAACTACAGAGTTATTTTAAGACTGATATGTTATCGATATCATGGAGAAATGGTAGTCATTTTGTACAGTTTTGTTTGTTCTACATGATGCAAAAAAGAAAAATAATGCAGAGTTAACGGCTGATTATTGACAAGCTCCAAAGTAGACGACTAATTAAAATGGGCAGAAAAGCTTTGGTAGAATATTTTATGATATACTAAATAACACGAATTTTGCATTGCCGTTCAAATCCGAAGAAACATGGAATGAAATCTTGAAGCCGTTTTCAGATACAGAGTGGAAGGAACCTTAAAAGTACCAAGGAAAGAAAACTCTTTGCTTCTCAGTATAAAATTCTACGCAGAAATCTCTGTACAAATTCTTTCTTACATAAAATAGGAAAACAAAATGATAATCTATGTTTCTATTACAAAGAAGAAAAAGAAAGTATAGAACATTTGGTGATTCTTTGCCAATTGTTTAAAAAACTGTGGTCTGATGTACAGAGATGGCTAAATGATATAGCGCGTTATCTTACAAATGATAAAATTATATGTGGCTCGGATATGCAGCAATATTTGTTGAACACCCTTTAAGCTGATCTCGAAAAGATATATTTACACTAATAAATTCAAAAACTCAACATTATATATTAATATCCTTCCCCAGAAATTAAAAAAACAATGTAGAACAGAGAAATTCATTGTAAACACTGCTTTCTCGACAGAGAAATTCTTAAAAAATGGTATACACTGGAAAAATTCTTCGTATCGTAATACTCAAATACAAGCACATTCAGCTCAGGTGAAACTGGTTTAAACGGGCGCAAAAACAAAGAACATATTCTTTTCAATTTCGCGGTGTGTGTCTATACAAAAGTTCTGGAAGGTGAGGATGTGGATTTTAGGTTCTCATGTATTTTCTTTCTGTCCATGTTGTTCACTATGTTATTGTCTATGTTTGTAAATGAGTTGGAAATAAAATCATTAATAGAAGAAAAGAATTTGAGTGTATCCATCTTGGATGATATTAGGAGATATTGGGCCTGACTGAGAGATTTTTTTTCAATTGATTTCTTCACAATCCACCTTTATTACCGGAATGCAAAGCAATCCCAAGATTGATAAATTTGTAGGAATTACGATAGATGAACTCTTTAGATTAAGCGTGGAGAGATTATTCAGTATCCAAAGACAATCTCTCGCGATCACTGGGGGCGTCTGAGTACCCATCCTAATGACATCAGATTGTATACCTCCTACGTACAGTCTCTGTCACCGACAGTTTAAGAAATTGCAAACTCTGATAATGCGAGAATACTGAGTGCCATGTAGTCAGAATAAGGACCTGTGAGGTGAAATGATTTCTTGCCAAACACTTCAGTACTTTTTTTCACCACAATTGTTTATTATTTATGTCCACTAATTTCCAGCATTACACACACAAGTGATAATGGTGCATCGAAGCAAAAGAACTAATCAAGTTAAAAACAATCAACGACCTAGGAGTAACTTGTGTTTCCGATTTTGAATTGAAATATAATGATATAATACAAAAACGCGGATATAAATAATATCCAAGCTCTGAAATGCCAGATAATATCCAGAGTAATATTAATTTTCAAAGCAATTTGTATTTGAAATAGTTAATGGTTTTGTCTTTACGTTATAAGAACTGTTATCGCGGGAACAGAAAAAATGAGTGGTCTCGAATTTCATGAATTCATTGTTGTCTTTACAAACAAGCCGGTGTCTGGGTTATCTTGTCGTTTGCTCAGATTTGACTTATTAGCTAACGAATAGATTAGTTATTGATGGCTCTAAAGCTGGCACAAAAGTTTTCCAGCGATAACACAGCCGACGTGCGCAATGAAAGGATAATTGAGTTAAATCCAATTTGATTACTGACTGTATCACTAACGATGTTTACCTTGGATGAACACATCGAATACCGCCTGTTTTACTGGGGATGACAGGAATTATCGAATACAAATTTGCGACTATAAGAGATAAATGAGGTCAATGAATGTGACGAATAGTAACATTGAATAAATCATATTGATGTAATATAGGCGACGGCATTTCAAGATGGTCATCAACAAGCTCTTTGATGCTTGATCGTTTCAATTGAGTCGAACCAGTAGAAATGGCAACCGGTTTAATGCTACAAACACATCTGTTTTTCTTATCCCTTTGAGGTACCCCATTACTGTAGATACTAATACATTACAGAACTATTCAATGTTAAGAAAGGTATCAATTTGACGCCATGTTTCCACTTTTGTCGGCTCTGTCTATAACCGGAAGAAATCTTTCCCTGAAATTTCACGGCACTGAAGTGGAGTTATAAGACAGAATGCTAATAGAAATACTCTTTATTTAGCACAGAATATCATTGTGAGAACCTTTACAGAAACTCTATGATTGCCTCGATTTTCTTCCAGTTTTCTCTACAGGCCAATGAAAATCCGGGATTTCTTTTTGAAAATTTGAATGAACCAATCAAAGACTTCAATACTGGCTTATCCTGTGGTGCGCTGTTGTTTCTATAAAACTTGATTAGATTGGATATATTGCAATGATGAGTACAAACGATATGTTGCAATGGTGAGTACAAACGATATGTTGCAATGGTGAGTACAAACGAGTGCTCACAGGCCGTAGGTCTACATGATGTGTCTAACATTTGATGAAATATTGGTTTTTGTTCCAATTGGCTGCATTCGGTTTCTATATGTAAGTATGGCCCAGGCCTCCAATGACTAGCGGTGATGATTCTTGATTGAGAAATTAATTGTCCTGAATGAATTTCTTTCTTGAGGGTTCTTATTATTCATATCCAGAAGTCGTTAGAGGTGACCTTCGCCCATTCCGTACAAGATGACGGACGATACGGGACTGCTGTGCCTCACATTGTTCTTAATGGTGTGTGGGAAAATACAATATATCGATTTCCTGCAATTCCATTTGAACCGTTCACTGAATTTGCTCACAGAAGTAATCCACACATTCAACACATTCATTCACCAGCCGGCGTCCCTGAATATTGAATATCCCTCTCCGCCCATAATTCGTCGTCGCGAGTTTTCAGTACCAGATACTCGTCACACATATTCATCAAATTAAAGACGATAAAAAGAATCTTCAGATCAGTTTCTTTGGTTATTTTATCGGGGATATAATGGTGGATATGCAGGTTTTATTGAATGATCCCTGAAAATCACCTACTATCTACTAAAATCTACTATCAGATCATCGTCACCCACAAGTATTATCTTGGTAATTTACTTTTCGATTTAGTTCGAAGGGCTAGGGCTCTCACGATGGCTAGGATATATTTCAGTTATGCTCGACTTACATTTGATGCTCATTTTGACGCCATAATGATATTGAATAAAGGGGGTATTAACCACAATTTACGATTCGTTTCACCAGAAGTTCGAGTGCATAACCGATCATGTTCCTCCTTATGGCAAGATTTTGAACATGTGTTAGTCATGTCTCAAACTTCTCACAATTAAACTACATTTATCTTTTAATATTTCCGGGGCAACTGCAATACTTTTGGCATTTCTTAGGCTATCTGACTTCTTCAATAACGCTTTCCTCCTCTGTATTATACTCCAACTTCCAGACATATGAGAGAACAGGTCGACCGTATTATTACTGATTTCCCTTGTGAGTTCAGCTGTCATGACGCGAACGAAATGTTTGCGACCTTAATACAGACAATACAGCTGGTTTCCTTCTTGGTAGATCACACTGAGTGACACCTCGACAACATCAATAACAAGTCTATGTCCATCATACACTCTACTCCAGACATAATATAGCTCTGTGAAGACATAACGAAGTGAGAAACTTGTTTTTTTCATCTTCCCTAACAAACTATATTTTACCAAAATGTATCACGTAGTCCAACTGGACAGATCATAGTAAGCTGCTCCAAAGTGAAATGACATCCTCATCACTAGACAGATGATTTTAGGATACTGTTGCCACCACGAAGCTATGTGGCCTAGCCGTTTAGAAGTTGCAATTGTTGATAGCTGTCAAATACAATGTATATAGGCGCCATGTATATAGGTGCAGCCGGTTTGGTTCTCGAACTCGTCAACATATGTAGATTTGAAATTTATTTTCCTTATGTTTATTGATTCTGCTTTATAACACACTGTTAATGCGTCAAACATTATCCCGTATGGTCAAACAGTTTAACTATCAAGTAATAGTAGGCCGGCCACATGGGCGAAAACACACTTTGTCTGACCTTTTTTTTGTTAGAAGCTGGCAACTATGCCAGATATCTGCGGAATATCATATTCTTCAACGTAGGGGTGGATGCACATCTCAAAATTGCGTTTTCGGATATAGTGGTCGGTTTTGATCAAATTCGGATTTTTATGGTTTATTAATCTACAAACTTGACGACAAGAGAGAGTGAGAGAGATATTTAGGTTTAACGTCGCGTTCAGTAATATTGTAGCCATACAGCGACAATCAAACAAAATTATAGGTATTTCAACAAAAATAAGTCAACAACCCAGCAATCCAGAAATAATCAGTAACTTATGCAACAAACCAATTTCTCTCAAATAAGCTAAAATACAGTCTTTTTCACCCGACTAAAAAGATCATCTAAATTAGCTGCTTGATAAAATGAATCTCCTACGACCTTAACATCTATATAGTCGATCAGGATATGTTTCACTGTGAGATCTTCGTGGCATGGAGTACACGTTTATTTTAAAGGTAGAAAATGTATAATCGCATATATTTACAAACCAATTGGGACATACGAGTATTACACAATAAGAAACAGATCAACAGGAGAAACAAGACGAGCTTTCAGATACGAATTATCTAGAGAAGCGGAGATCGAAGAGTTCATGAGATACTCAGATGATGAATCTCTTCTTGCTGTTTTAAATGCAGACACAACACGAGTGTGATCAGCTGAACATAGGTAGATTTTCTTCTGCTGACGATGAGAAATTAAGAGATCTGGCTAACAAACGAAATGAACCAGGGGCCGACAGGCAAACGAAATGGGGAATACGGATATTTAAAGGTATTAATTTCCTTTTATATTATTAATAAAGACGTAAATTTCTGCCTCAAGTTTAACTGTTGGTTCCATCGTGGAATTGATTAAGAATGACACACAGATAGGCTTGTATGCATGTATGTTTCACAGTCTCAGGTGGCAGAAACACTGCGCACTCATCTGACCACATAAACTCGTCCATTGATATTGGCACGCTGCCAACTGTGGCTCATGTGGGTTTCACTTCTTAAGGATCGGCTCATGTGAGTTTCACTTCTTAATCCGTGGCGTATGAGGGTCGGCTCAGATCCCCTGGGGTGGGGACATGCCCCTGAGGGCAGTGGGTGGATTCAATGAAAGTTCGTATTTATAAAACCTCAGAAAAGGGCCGTTGGAACTGTTTCTTCTATGTATTGCTGTTTTATTTTCATTATTTTGTTCTAAGCGCTCACGTACCTGACCAACCACTCATCAATTCCAAATCTCTTTCAAAACATGTACTGTATGACTGACATACATTAGAGATTTGAAATGCCATAAAGCCCAAGAAAGGAACGAATGAGATGTGTCGATTGATGAAAAAATCCGAACGAATAAAGATGACCGATTTTACATGGTGGGTTGTAGACTAATTTCATCATATGAGCCTCAGGTTAAATTCCTTGTGCCATTAAAAAAATGTATTACAGATACTCACTCCGTAAAAGCCACTTAAATTTTTAAGGATGTTGTGTTATATCTATTGTTGGTGTTTTGGCGCTTTAAACTAATAAAAGATATTGAGATTATAGCAAGACACATCTCGACACATCCGTTCTTGTCTACTCTACCATGATCAACACGTTTCTGGCAATTTGATGACGTAGAATTTTGGTATCTTGATATAAACATTCCAGCCCTTTAAGCGGTTCTGTAACTCAATATTGCTCACTAAGGAAATGGTGCGAAGAAAACAAGAGATGAGTTCGTATCAAGTTGACCATCGTTCGTGGCGACTGTTATTATATCGGTTCTATTCCAAAACGTATCAACGAGTTGGTTGGTGATATTATTGACATGTTTAGTGTGATCCCTCAAGGGTCTACGCCAAAACAATGATGATTCAGTTATCTTATCTTCTGTAATACCTGTAATTTCCCATTTGAACAGGCTTCATTCAACGCGCCCATCAAAGGTATATACCGATAATGAAGACGGTCGGTTATTAGATTACACTATCACTCAATTTCTCTGTTCATTGCACACGTCTGCAGTGTTATTGCTGGGAGATTTTCCTGCCACCTACATTCACATATAGCCAACAAATACTTAACCCATTCCTCACCGTTGAGTTTCAACGATAACAATTGCCCAGGCACGTGATGGGAATCAAGACATCCGATGTGAACCTTGTCACCACCTGACATTCTCATATATTGGCGTGTTTGATGAAGACAACAATTAATGACGGTCAGGAAACTGAGATATCTCACGGAATGGTCTAGTCTCTTTTCACTATAAAAGTTCTTAATCGGAGACGGAAATATTAACCATTTTAACTTTGCATTCATCTATATTTAAGGATTTCAGTTAGACAATTAATTCGGAATATCATTATATCATTCCTCTTAAATTCGAATTCAATCAAAATATATTACCTCCTAAAGCGTACATATTGTTTGAACTGATTGAATATATCTCATGGATGCTCTATATACAACAACAGTGTTATGATATTATTAGTTATACGTCGCCCTTCCGTGGTAATACGGGATGAGATTTGGTTTCTCTCGCCATATTTTTCCGAGGCGCAGCCGAGGTAAAATATGGCGAGAGAAACCAAATCGAATCCCGTATTACCCCGGAAGGGCGATGTATAACGAATTTATCATATCTCAGAGCATTAAGAATCACTTTGGACTTCAAGGCCGACATAATGGAACGGACTTCGATCGGACTTGCACTGGTTTCAGAACGATCCACAGCATGCACCGGAAAAAATGAACACGAAGACAAATGTATCATTTTTACAATCCTCATCTTTAAAACGTACTAAGGGAGGAGCAAAGATAACGATAACATATACTGTAATCCGTGAACAATGAACCCGGTTTCCGTGTGAAATACCGGTGGGCTTCGGTGATAAAGAATGAACAATCTAACTTCAAATTCAGCTTCATCTCTTATGTTCTATTCTGAAAATCAGAAACGTATAAAATACTGGAACATTAAGCTTAATCTCAATTTCATATTTAATATTTAATAGCCATCGACGAGTATAATATCTAGATTATATACCTTTTGTTAATAAATACATCGAAAGACCCGTTCCGGATTCACATCTGTTGCGTGGATATGTAAGTTTCAAATACACGTGTGAACTGTTACATTTCCATTCTGTCTATAATTCAACACCGTGTCACTCGACAGTGTCACTTGTGTCATGTTTCCATAACATCACACAGGAGAAGGACCGTCATGAACTGACTTAAATTTACAGTTCGAGAGAAAAATCGGAAAAATCAAACTGTCCTGCACAATTTGGCAGAAGTATAGGTATTTGCTTCATTTTCGCACGATGATGTTGATTGCATTTATTGTGCAGTTATTGAACATTGGCGCTGAGGGATTTGCGGCGACCAGGATAGCTGTGGGAATGTCACACGATGTGGGCGGGACAGCGGTGCTGTCGAATTCACAAAACAGCTGATTAAGATCAAAATCAAAGTCGTCGGCATGGCCTTCTGCTCGTACATCCTGGGTGTGTAACACGGCCGACGTGGCATCATTTGACGTGGGTGCAGGGTACTGAGAAGATGATGTCACAGTTTCTGCAGGATGGGGTTTGACAAGAACATTTACTGGAAGTGTATGCGTACCGGTATTCGTCTTTCGGGTTGAACCCATCGTGTCAGGAAAGGCTACTGACGCAACCGTGTGGCCCATTTGCAGTTTCTCGCCATCACTTACTCGCTGGTAAACCGACAGCGACGAGACAGATCTGTGACCTGTGACAGCCATTATTTGAGATGCTGAATAGTTGTTTCTACCAAGGATGGTGATGCCGGTTGCTCGTATACTGTGGTTAGTGTATGGTTCAGAAAGTTTCAGACGAGTGCCCAGGTTGGTCATGAAGGCTGCCAAGCGGTGTTTCCCAATAGGTTTGTTATAATACCAAACTTTATCGTCGTCGAGGAAACTATCAACCGGGTACTGCCACAAGCGATCATATTTCGGATGGAGTTTGGAGATATAACTTTCGAATGAAGCAACAGGACAGAACGGGGAACCTTCTTCTTCAGGCATGAATCCGGTAACACCCTCTTTTTGCTGGGCCCGGCGATTTTTTGTGAGTTCATCCTCCTTTTTTTTCACATACCTCTGCCCAGTTTTCGGGTCCCGCTTGATGATGAATGTGTTTTTTGTCATCTTTTCCATATTCTCCACTCCCCTTCTAAAGAAGAACAGACGTACATCGAACTGAACTTTATTTGCAAGCCCAGTTGGGGTTTTTGGGGACATGAGAACAGACTTGTAGAGTTTACAACGATCGGACTCGTTTATGGGCTCATAATGATCGGTGTCGCCTTTTCCAGATGCCTTCAACTCTGCAAGTGCGGTTTTGAAGCACTCGTTGGCTTCATTAAACTCCGAATTTCTAATCAAATCAAAAGTTTTCAAATACGGTGGGGCCTTCAGGTAACGATTCAGAGAATGTCGAAAGTTTTCGAGAGTGGATGTTTTGTACAATTCTCCGTCTTGTTTTCGGGCATCCAAATAAAAATGACTGAGTACCTCTGCTAACCTCTCGGCCGAGAATCCTTCGAATTCTTCACTCTGTCCCTTCTCTTTCAGGTAATACTTCAAAGTTCTGGCGGACGCTTTGTTCGATTTTTATGTGTTGCTGGGAATAATATTAGCCCGCTTTTCAACAACTTCATCGTCCGTGTGAGACGCGAAACGTTTGCCTGATTCAGCCATTTTGTTTAGCAGACGATGGAATCTAGTGAACACCTGTTCGTTGCCCTTGGCGACGGGGGTATACGATATATATTCGACCAGCAAGTTGACAATACAGCATCACACATGAGGTCTGTCAGCCAATCAAAAGTCTACATGCTTCTCTGAGATATGATAATGAAATGTATTGAACACACTACTCTTCGCTTCATTGGTATAGCTAAATCAGAATATGAGTACAATAATAGCAAAAAACAGTTAGTTTCCATCATTTCGCCTCTATTGAATGTGATTCTTATACGTACACCGCTTACAAATGACGTGCATCAACAGTCCCGTGGATTTTCGACCATCGATATCAGGTCGCTTCGATATCAGGGAAGATATCCCTTTCACCGCTGTAGAAGTGAAAATCTGTTTTACGAAAATAGTACATACTTGTACTAAATTAATAATAGAAAACTGGCATGAAACATGGTAAGGAACGAAGGTCACATACAGTATACCTGAGCAATATTTTCTTTGAACCATTGCGAAGCATTTAGTCCTGACGAAAGGTTCAAGGAAGTATCTCTGCTGCAAAACTATTTACGTCTTTCATCAACCTATCTGGCCTGGGCTTTTTGGGACCTGTCCAGGCTTGGGGGAAGGGGGGGGGGACCGAAATGGCCCCCTAATTATTTTTCTTACCCCTTGAGCTAGGGAGCAGGAACTTACCACACTATCCCCTTGGATCAAACTCTACCAGAAAATGTAAAAAATCCAAGATGGCCGCTTTGATGACGTCATAGTGACGTCATTTTCAAGAACGGCATTTTTGGTCGATTTTTTCTGTCAGATTTTCCGATCAGATGTGAAATAAAATAGTTTTCCCCACTTTTCATCGCGGAAAAACAGAAATTTTGAAGAAATATGACGAAAACATCACTTTTCTGGTACACCGCTTGGCCGCCATTTTGAATTTTCCCATTATCCTTTGCTCGGTGGGTTATGCAAATTAGCTCAAAATGACCCCAATATGATTGAAACTATAATGTCACGGAGTTTCAGCGCTCCATTTTTTGTTGTTCCGGAGATGGCGCAGAAAGTTTGGTAGGGGGACCATTTTGGCTCCCCCCAGGCCTGTTAGGGTTAATTTCACATTTTGATTCAACTGCTTATTGATTAGGTCAGATATTGGAATACATTTGGGGAGAGTAGAATTAAAACACCACCTCCTTTGGGTTCGTTCACGATATATATTAGTGGAATGACAGTCAGCGACAATTGAGCCCCACAAGGGCTGTATGATAATGGTAAACTTTAGAGTTGGTCAAGAAAAATGAATACAACATGATTCTCCCTTTGTTATCTCCTCATAGGGCTAAATTGGTTCTTGGGCAGAACGACTGAGATTGACACAGGCTATATTGATGTTGTCGAAGTGTCATTGAATATGAGCTACCAAGAATGGCAAATAAGAGGATCAAGTGTACAGAATTACTATCCTATTCCAGTCGATCCAAACTATGCATGAGTATTATATAAATATCCCAATTCTACAGTCTTCAATTTATCACTAATGATAAGCTGACATCTGATTATTTAAATAGTCATCTTATTTGGGCCTTTAATTATATTAGATTTAGTCACAGTAGTCACGTGAAAACAACTAAGCTTTTGGACATGGTAAATCACATATAGTGACTAAATATCGCGATAAAATACATGTACCAGCGGCAGTATGTTATTCAGCTTATGTAGGATACAAATGACATTAATAGAACCACAACGGTAAAATGCCATCGTATGGAGCATATGAAGTTTTATATTGTTCGTGAACATTTGGTATACATGGACTAAATAACAGATTACTTGAATTGGCAAGTGTGATTTTACTCTAGGAATACCTCCACGTTTTACTATTTATGTTTCATGGGATATGGAAACCCGAGTTCGTGATTCTTTCTTTGCCATCATCGCGGTTTCTATCAAGGACGGAAATATATTAACGTGTGGTTTGTTTATCAAGTTTGCCACGACTTCCTTTATTTAGATCACCAGAAATTCAATAGCTCATTTCATTTGGACGTCCTTGGGTTTGCTAACGAACGGGCTAGTGTTTCTTGGGTGGTTATACGTGGCACGAAAATCTCTCAGCGATAACATATAGACGACGTGCGCATTGAACAGAAACACGAGTAATGTCCAATCTAATTACCGACCATTCTCACTGTCGATATTTACCACAGAGCCATGAATAAAGCTTCTTTGGTCGGGCATTTACAGGAATTACTGAATACAAGTCATATGATTCATCAACATAAAAGTGGTCAAAATGTCTAACTGAAGGTGTAAATTGAATCATCATATTGATGGAATGTAGTTTTCGTATAATCACGTCCACATTTAAACAAGGTCACTGACTAATTCATGGCCTGCAGGCATTCGTAGGCCATCAATAGATTCTAGCTGATATGAATATGCTAAACATTAACGGGTTTTAAGTCTTTCACTATGAACTGCTCTCAGATGTCCCAGTTATCTCCCTCATCATATCAGTCACCAATGATCCACTGTCGGATGTGAAAAGCTGACTAACTCTGTCTGAAACCTTATCAGCATCAATCTTTCTAATTATCGACATTTTTATGCAACTTATCTCTATTTCTAACTACCTGACTGGTTGTTTGAAGCAAGCAAGAGCTTCAAATCCGCCTTGTTATAACCATCCATCGCCTTCAAAGATCTCCCATCCCAATAACTACGAAACCATCTTCGTATCCTGCCATCAAGATTCAATTTTTTTAAACATCATGCATGAGAGAAATTGATGGCCGGTTTTTTTTAATGCTGTTCAAAAGTTGAGAACAAGGCAAAATGAGCAGGAAGGCACAGCGCGTATAACCCAGGTGTTCCATGTCAGTTCTGCCATGTTAATCTAGTGCAAACTCTTCAAAGATGAAATGAACCTCTTCTTACTCCTTCAGTATGCCGTTGAACACTTGCATACGTTGTAACTTTATTAGAGAGAAACATGATTATAAACTAGGAGACATGGAAATCAAATTGAATATGAATGAAGCTGAATGCATGAAGGTATCTCAGGTTTTCTCAACATAAATGTAACTGTATACACCTGATGTGGTATTCAGCAGGCAGTGATTAAACGCTACATACACGGGTGGTGGAGGAAGATGCCGGGAGTACTGACATATGACCCCACAGGTCAATATTGTGAATGCATATCTAAACACATCATAAGAATAAACAACGATCCATGTGATGATTTGTAACTCAGCCATGCTTTTATTGGAGATGTTCATGTGGCCATTATGAGTGACATGGTCACATGGTCCCTAGCACCGGTTTGAGATACAAATGTCAAAGAACTATGATGTAAAAGCCATATCAAGTCATCTTGATGGAAAGTGATGAACTGGATGGAAGAAACGGGGAAAATATTAGTAGAATGCCAGTTTTCCCCCCAATATGAGACGGAATCAGGTCAGCTAATTCTGTTGAAATTGTGTTCAAGGCGATATAGAAGCCTTGTGGTCACGTCATTTAAGATGCCCAGATTAACCTCAACCCTAAAAATCTGACTGAGATAGAGGAACACCATCTCATCTGAGTATCCCTTTCGAACAATATAATGTTTTGGTTACCACACGGAATATCAACCTGTGGGGTGATATGAATTGTTGCCTGATAGTCCATTATATTTCGCCAACACCATTGCATGCAATCGCTAATTTGTTTTCAGTAAATTTTAGTATCGCTGGGGGAGGAAGGATTATTCCGTGAGATATGTCGATTCTCTGGCCGTCATTGTTGTTTTTACCAATCACGACCGTGTCTAATCAAAGGGCTATTTTGGAAATTGGCCAGGCATGTTACTGTTCGCTTTACAGGTGGCACGAATGTCTCCCAACAATAACACTGCCAACGTGTGCGATGAACAGAGAAATGAGTAATGTCCAATTCAATTACCGACCATCTTTCCTGACGACTTTTATTTTTGATAGACACATTGAATAAAGACTGGTTTGTGGGGAAATTACAGAAAATACCGTACACAATATATGTGATTTCACAACCTAATCGTTAATGCTTGTGACTGAAGTGAAAATTGAATGATCATGTTGATGTGACGTACACTTTGGAAAATTACACCACCATTTAATCAATATGACCAGCCGACATCTCTTTGGTACTTACCACCCCCAGTTGAGTCGAACCAATAAGACTGATATGCTGACACGGGTCTGGTGGGTATGTTACCCTGAACGATTTATATGGACACCTCTGAGTTTCTTCTCCTTCACAATATTCCCTTATTGTAGGCATATATTGTGTGAAATAATCGCCAAATTCAGCAATACCATATATTTGATTGTTGATATTGGAATATCAAAATCCTAAATCGTCTATTTATCATATTGTCAGAAACATGTTATTCTTGATAGACAAGGAAACACGTGAACTGTGTAGGTGCGTCATACCATGCATCCACTGGTGTCTATAATTCCAATATATTGAGGTTCATAGCCCAAAATCCATACAGCTATAAGCGATCAAGCTAGTAACTTATTGGGTCGCTTTTTGAAAACTTGAAATGCCATTAACCCTACCAGGCCTGATGGAGGCCATTATGGGCCCACCTACCAAACTTTCTGCGCTATCTCCGGAACAACAAAAAATTGAGAAAGGATACTCCGTGACTCCACTCAAAGTTTCTCAAATTTGTCGATACATATCGCATGCTGATAGCAAAATACGAGCGTAGCGTGCAAGATCTATGGCGTTACGTTTCGTAACTTGTGTCTAATTCCGCTTAACCCGGGGCTAGGGGCCGTATGCACCCATGTACTTTAAGATCCTCATGGTACTCATATGAACAGTCACAATCAAAGCGTGACTGAGATACATCATTCTTTAGATGACGACTTTACAACGAATATTATGGATTAAGAATACTGATCAGCGATACGGATTTGATATTTTTGGAACATCATGATGTCTTGCCGGCATCATTGAAAACTGTTGACCGCTTCTCTCTTGCAGGAAACAAGCCTATGTTTATGTATACTATGATTGTCTTTTTGACTTTGGTGCTAATACTGTTATATGGAATACGGAATAGCTCTTTGGATTATGGACGCGGATATTCTCTGATGGACGACGGTTGAATTATGAATGACGGACCAGACGCTTGTAATTTGTAGTTTGTCATATTGGGATCATTTTGAGCCTATTTACATAAACCCCGTGCAGAGGATCATCGGTAAATTCAAAATGGCGGTCATGTGGGGTACCAAAAAACTGTGATGTTTTATTCATTTCATCAAAATTTCCGCTTTTCCGCGAGGAAAATTAGACATGAACTGTTTTGTTTTACATCAGATTAATGTCTACTAACTTATCAAGCATTTTATACAGAGAAATTACATGAATAAAAATTTCGAAAAATCTGACCGGAAAATCGACCCAAAAATGGTAGCGGTGACCCAAGGGTATAGTGTGGTAAATTTCAGCCCCTACCTCAAGTGGTAAGAAAAATAACTAGGGGCGAAAGGGGGGGGGGTGGAGGTGGCGAAATGGCCCCCTCCATGCCTGGACAGGTCCCCCAAAACCCAGGCCATGGTTTTACATGGTGCAAGTAATATACACGCAAATTATCGACATTTTTATGCAACTTATCTCTATTTCTAACTACCTTACTGGTTGTTTGAAGCAAGAGCTTCAAATCCGCCTTGATACAACCATCCATCGCCTTCAAAGGTCTTCCATCCCAGTAACTACGGAACCATCTTCGTATCCTGCAATCAAGATCCATTTTTTTAAACATCATGAATGAGAGAAATTGATGGACGGTTTTTTTAATGCTGTTCAAAAGTTGAGAACAAGGCAAAATGAGCAGGAATGCACAGCGCGTATAACACAGGTGTTTTAGGTCAAATCTGCCATCTTAATCTAGTGCAAACTCTTCAAAGATGAAATGAACCTCTTCTTAATCTTTTAGTATGCCGCTGAAATTGTACACTTGCACACGTTGAAACTTTATTATAAACTAGTAGACATGGAAATCAAATTGAATATGAATGAAACCGAATGCATGAAGGTATCTCAGGTTTTCTCAACATAAATGTAACTGTATACACCTTATGTGGTATTCAGCAGGCAGTGATTAAACGTAACATACACAAGTGGTGGAGAAAGATGCCGCGGAGTACTGACATATGACTCCAACAGGCCAAAATTATGACTGCATATGTTAACACATCATAAGAATAAACAATGATCCATGTTATGATTTGTAACTCAGCCATGCTTTTATTGGAGATGTTCGTGTGGCCATTATGAGTGACATGGCCACATGGTCCCTAGCACCGGCTTCAGATACAAATGTCCAAGAGCTATGATGTAATAGCTCTATCAAGTCATCTGATGGAATGTGATGAACTGGATGGAAGAAACGAGGAAAATATTAGTAGAATGCAAGATTTTCTCCAAATATGAGACCGAATCATGTCCGCTAATTCTGTTAAAATTGTGATCAAGGCGATATAGAAGCCTTGTGATAACGTCATTCAAAATGTTCAAATTAACCTTTACCATAAAAATCTGACTGAGATAGAGGAACACCATCTTATCTGAGTATCCCGCGTGAACACTATAATGTTTTGGTTACCACACGGAATATCAGCCTGTGGGGTGATATGAATTGTTCCCTGATAGTCCATTATATTTCGCCAACACCATTGCATGCAATCGCTTATTTGTTTTCAGTAAATTTGAGTATCGCTGGAGGAGGAAAGACCATTCCGTCAGATATCTCGATTCCCTGGCCGTCATTGTTGTTTTTACCAATCACGACCGTGTCTAGGCAAAGGGCTATTTTGGAAATTGGCCAAGCATGTTACTGTTTGCTTTACAGGTGGCATCATTTTTTCATTTTCATCAAAATTTCCGCTTTGCTGCGAGGAAAATTAGGTATGAACTGTTTTGTTTCACATCAGATTAAGATCTACTAACTTATCATGCATTATATGCGGAGAAATTACATGAATAAATATTTCGAAAAATCTGACCGGAAAATCGACCCAAAAAGGGTAGAGCTGGTCCAAGGGTATAGTGTGCTAAATTTCAGCCTCTACGGTGGTGAAATTCCCCCCTCCATGCCTGGTCAGGTTCCAAAAAACCCAGGCCATGGTTTTACATGGTGCATTATACGTTCTGGATAGTTTAATCGTCGACGGAATTCTCAGTCATCGACTAACATATCGCTATCAATCATACTATATCAAGTAATAAATACGATTACTGACGCTATAACGCAGTTTACCTCTGATGATTGTATTTAGATTGTATTTTACGATTACCAAAATCAAACAATCTTTAGAAGGCTGTATAGAAATGCCACTCTGATTGAACCTGTCATGAATTGACCAGGAGTAAAGATCCAGGATTGAGGTAATGACATCCCAAATAAATTGACTTTTGCATCTTTTTAAAACGATTTTCTGACATTTTTGTTCCGTCTGTGTTCCCTTCCAGTCAGATCATATTGAATGGCAAGCCGATAACATCAAAATTGTGTTGCCAATTTTAGTCAATCTACTCCAGACCTAATAGACCCTCTGAAGAGATAACGGGCTCCGAATCTTCTTTATTCTCCACCTCTAACGATAGCGAGTTATATAATTTGCTATTATGTTAGAGTCCATAGCTGAAATGGTCTTGGGGTTCAGTTTCGATAACTGTCATTCTACAATGAATAACGGCAATCTACCGGTAATATCTTTTCAACTAGATTTCAAATAAGAAGCATTTGAAGCAAAGTCAATAAAGGATGTCAGTTGTGTTAGCAATATGTCTCGAGTCAGGTAGGGGTAAATACTTCATAAGAGTTCAGTGAAGCGAATCCGAAGTAATACATAATATATAAGGCGAGACACGGTATAGAAAGGTTCCTGTAGCAAGCTGCTCCAAAGCGGTATCCCTTCCTCTCTGACGGAGAAATGTGCCACTGCTTAGTAGGAACATGTCGATGAATCAATGATACCGTTACTTCCACAGTGCCAGATGGTCGTGTAAGTATGTGTCACAACAATGTGGTTGGTATGTTTACAGATACTTCTGTGACACCTCCCTGTGTGTTTACTTCTGGATATCCCATTACCGTCGACTCTGTGAAGAGCTTGCCAACAATGTCGGGAACCAAACATCTTCGTTTGCTCGCAATTGTAGAGCATGGAAATATCTTCCAGGAAGATTTGGCAAACTTCACAGTAAAAACCTTTTAGTTGAACTTTGCTAGTACTCGAATAACAGAGTTCACAGTGATGCCGAAGTTTTATGAATGGGTTTCCAAGATTGGCTAGAAACGAGACAAAGTGGGACAAATACACCATGATAGTGTGACTAACGTCACAGGACCTACGAAGTAGGGTAGGCATTAGGACTCCGATGCGAACTGAACTCTTGGAAATCCTCCCCCCCCCCCACACCCCCACCCCCAGTTGAACTCCTGCCTATATTAAGATGGACACTGCCCAAGTCAGAATGAGCAGTAATTTTCATCAAAAATCATCAGAAATTTTCATCAAAAGTAGGTCAGCTCAGAACTTGCTGGTAACTGCCCCCTAATGCACCTTCAGGCCACAAATTAATGTTCTAATGTCAACGGTTCTCCTTATTTTACCGACGAAAGGATTCGGATGGACTGACTCACTCACTGACTCACTCATTACCGGACAATTTGCAAATGAGAGCCTACTTAATCCTGCTAGCCTGCTAGTAATCTCTTTTCAACCGGATTTCAAAGTCTTGGTCACTGCTAAGCATTTGAAGCAAACTGTGCCACGTTCTTGTCCGTCCAATCAATAAAGGACGTAAACTATGTTAGCGATATTTTTCGGACAAGTAAGGGTTAAATACTTCACAAGAGTTCAAAGAAGCGAAGTCGAAGTAATATAAGGAGAGATACGGTATAGAAAGGTTCCTGTCAAGGCAGCCACAACGATTCTATACTCTAATCGTAGCAAGCTGACCCAAAGTGGAGTAGCGTCCTGAGCATCTGCGTTGTAGACACATGTCGACGAATCAATGGTACCTTTGCTTTCACAACGCCAGATGGTCGCGTACTTATATCAAGCAACACTGTGGTGGGTATGTTTACAGGCAATTCTTTGACACCTCTGTGTGTTTGATATCATTCCAGACCGTCGAATGTCGTCTGTGCAGAGCTTGCCAACTCTTCCATATTCTTGCCATATTAGATCGTGGAACCATCGTCCCGGCAGTCTTCCCCATACAATAGCGAAACCTTTTTCATTTAACTTTGCTGGCAGCCAAATTATAGAGTTTTTAGTGATGCCGATGCTTCATGAATGGATTTTCAGGATAGGGGAGAAACAAGACAAAATGGGGGAAAAACAGATGATTGCATAATATATGATTGCATCATCCTGCACAAAAAAATCCAGAACTCACGTAAATTAATTGATTTCGATACAACTTCGCCAGAAAAAGTCTGACAATGATCCAACTGGACCGTGGCTCGATGTCTAGCACTGGTAATGGAGTCGAACAAGGAAGCTGAAGATTGCTGTTTGTTTCGAAAATGCCGTGAAGATTGTCATTGATGACACGTTGCATGTGCGGTTCAAGTGCTACAACTTGCCTACATCTGTCTTAGTTACTTGACCCAGATTTAATGACGTTTCAGTAAGGAGACCAGGAATTGATTTCCTTGTTCGAGTTATGCACTGTAGTTCAGCTGGCCGCTAAGGTTCATTCTCGCTGGCGGACAGCGAAATAATACTAGAAATTTAATTGCTCCTTACTAAAAGATATAGATTACTTGAACCTGATTAAGGCTGAGATTACGAACACCATTGATGAATATGCCGTACCAGTGTATAACCGCGAAAGTTGATCAAATATTAACCGCTCAATGGTTAGACTATCGAATTTGCCTCGCGTAGAAAGAAAGAAAAATTGAAAGAAGAAAATGACATTGAAAAACAAACTGAATGTTAGAAAGGGAGATAGATTTTTTAAATATAAATATTGAAAGATTGAATGAATTATGCGATGTTAAATCAAAATATTCGGAATGAAATATAAAGGGAATTCTAGCTAGAACAAAAGTATGGAAAGAAGCAGTGAAAAAACAACAAAATGCTTTCTGAGTTTGGGGGAAAAAAACGAATTACACAAAAAGATGTTCAGCGAAACTAACATTGGATAATGGGGAAGAAATATTTGACAACCAGAAAATCCTAAATGAACAAAAATAATATTTTGAAAAACTTTACACTAACAGAGATCAGATAGATGCAACCGAAATAAGGAATAGTCTGGAAGCATTAGAAATACAAGCGTCTACTCCGTCATTCAATATTCAGCTGTCGTCCATTGAAGAATTTCCGCGTTCATAATTCAAAGACCGTATTCATACAATAACATTAGGACCAAATTGAAAGAATAAGTCATAGTATACATAAAACTAGGCTAATTTCCCGCAAGACAACAGCGGTCAACAGTTTTCAACGATGCCAGGAAGATATCATGATGTTCCAAAAATATCACATCCGTATCGCTGATCTTCTTAATCCATATGATATACGTTGTAAAGTCGTTATCTAGAGTATGATGTATCTCAGTCACGCTTTGATTGTGCCTGTTTATATGAACACTATAGTCCAGTCAAATTGAGGTTTGACCCACCACAAATTGCAACAGAATTGTTTTTGCTGCAGTGCATTTCCGAAAGGTCTATAGAATAACATACTAAAAGTCTACAAACAGATATGCATGGGAAATATATTAAATTTCAAATTGAAATTTGAGGTATTTTTCGCGAAATTTCAGTGTTTACCCGTCTCTTGCTCCTATAAGAAAACCTTGTACTTGGTACTAAGCGTGAAAGAAATGGGTCATTACTTACACTAATTCCATTCGTTTTCATATCAAGGTTATACTCAGCCTAAAATAATACCCTTGCACGAAAATATTTATGGAAAAATTCAAAATGGCGGATGTATGGGGTCATTCTAAATCTGAACTTTTTACCATTTTCATGACAGTTCAGGCAATCTATCTGGGTTTTTTTAGCTGGACCCAAAACAAATTGCAACAGAATTTTTTTCACTGGTATGCATTTCTAATAGGTTCCGAGAACAACATACTAAAAGTCTACTAAAATCTATTTGGTGGAGATACGACTTTTTTTGAAAACAAAGATACACCAGTTTATAATGCATAATAGGCCATTATGCCTCATATAAGCAAGGTAGAATATTGTTTTTTCCGTGAATAAGGACAGTTATCCAGAAATCAAATCAATACATGACCCAGGGTACAGTATGCCATGGTGGTGAAAACATGTCTGCCCGGTGGATTTGCTCATAAGTGTAGATAGCAAACTGATAGTTCAGCATCAGGCTATGGGAATTATACATGGTAATATTCAGTCAGTTAACATTTTAGCCATTAGCATAATCATCTGAAAGAGGAATTCTCTCTCAAAATAAATGAAATGAAAAGCTGTGATATATTTTCCTTCAACCGATAACTGTCACAGACAATATTTCCTCAAACCCACTATGGAGATCTCTCTATTATCACAACATGTGCCTTGTTGAAAAATACAGCTCTGCAAACCATTAATGATCTATCGCAATTGTGTGTCAGATATGCTTTTACGAAAGAAGAATAATTATGCTGGTCTTACCATCTAATTATCAAACAAATAATAATCTAGATTATAGGCAAACTTAATGTTCTACCATGAAGTTCTACCATGCCATTTACCATGTTTCATTTTACATTTTCAACAATATAGGCCATGCTCTTACAGATGTCTATTCTTCAGCTGCAATCTTTCTTGCAGTTGCACCTGATAACCTCAAAGAGTGCCAGTGGAACTGGTGGCAGTTCAGTTTTCACAGAGAGAAGCCGTCCACCCTCATTCTTGTGGCGGCAATGGATGGTCTTCCCCTTTCCACTCTAAACACGCGAACCTTGATACTTAGCTGATGCTGATGTTGGTGGAAGGTTTTGTACCTGCACATATATGGTTCGTTTTTGTCACAGAAACGCTTGTATCTCATGCAGCCGATTGCTTCGTCAGGGTTACCATTGTATAAACACACAAGCACCTGCAATAGATAACCTCCATCGGGACTCCCAATGGCCTGGTTGAACACTTCAGCTTGTTGGCGAAATAGCTCATTGAGCGTTATTTTCCTTACGGCCGCACATTTACCAATGCCATATGGTCAGTATACTGTGTCACAGCCCTGAATGGCCTGCAAAAACAGCATATTTGTGCAGACTTACATTCCCAGCACAGTCTTTGTCTTCTTGACATTCCAAACTATCCGTTATGTTGGCTGAAAGTAGATGTCATTGTCATCCATGTCTGCATGAAAACAGAGCAGAACTAACAGGTCAATATCATCACCAACCAAAGTTTTGATGCTTTCACTCGATTAAACGGCAGCTTTTACAATAAAAACATCTGCATATGAAACATCCCGCCCTTTCCAACTGGTCACTCATAAGAGTAATGAACTGCTATTTGTTGGCGTTGTTTGCTAGGAATTCGTCTTTCTTTGACTGAATGACCATGCCACTAGCGAGGCCGGAGAGTTTGGAATGTCAAGAATTACAACACATATAAGGAAAGTGGGAAGAGGTGCTGACATACTGACAGAACCACATGACTTCACAGTATAGTCTTCCGGTTAACCCATTCTAAAGCACATACCAAGAATCTAACGATTCGTGATATGTGTTGTATCTCAGGTACGTTTTTATTGTACCTGTTCATGTGGCAACTTGGATGATATGACCACACGGCCCCTAGCACCAGCATAAGCAGTATTAGATACAAATGTAGAGAGCTATGATGGAAATGCTCCGACAACTCGTATATTGGTAATTGGTGAGCTGCTTCGCTGTGACAACTCGTACACTGGGGATTAAGACAAAGGCTGTGCTGGAAATGCAAGTCTGTACAAATATGTTGCTTTGCATGCCATTCTGGGCTGTGACACAGTATTCAGACCACATGGCATTGACAAAGGTGCTGCCTTGAAGAAGACAACTGTCACTGAGCTATTTCGCCAACAAGCTGAAGTGTTCATCCAGGTCATGGGAGTCCCGACGGAGGTCATTTATTGCAGCAGCATAGAAAACGCTTATATGTTTATACAGTAGTAACCCAGACAAAGGAATTGACTTGAGGGGAAGACCATCCATTGCAGCCACAAAAATGGGAGTGGAGAATTCAATCGGTTTCTCCCTGCGAAAACTGATCTGCCTCCTCCTTCAGGGGTGAGATCATCAGGTGGAACTGCAGGAAGGATTGCAGCTGAAGCAGATACGCTTGTAAGGATCATGGCCTGGATTGTTCAAGTGTGTGTACAGAATGCAAACGACTGAGATGTGCAAGCTCATCAAACCCAGACCTTTGAAAATGACATTGGCGAAGACTGGTATTGAGATTGATAGTGCTGTGAAATATTTCTCAACTTATGGCAGTGTTCATGAGGAATAACAATAAAAGACATGAACTATATGTATGAGAAATCACTTCCCCTAATAATGTTACCATGAACCAGAATGTAAAATGAAACATGATAAGTTATGTCGTCAACGGTGCCTATAATTCAAAGTATTATTTGTTTGATAATTAAATATTAGGATCTGCATAATTATTCTTCTTTCATCAGCAACATTTGTCTTACAAACAATTGTGATGGATCATAAATGTTTGGCAGATTGTCGTTATATATCTGAACTATTGCTAAACGCGACGTTGAATCTAATTTCTCTCTCTCTCCTGATTGGCAAGGCTGCATTTTTCTCAACAAGGTACAAACACTATTGAATGTCGGATCTGACACTTACTACGTGCTTGTGATAATAGAGTTATATCTTTATAAGTTGATGGAACTGTTGTCTGTGATTGTCATAGGTTGAAAGAAAATATATCACACCTTGTCATTTCCCTTTCGGATAACAATGCTAAAGGAAATAATGCCAACTGGCAGGATATTACCATGTATGATATATACCCTGGAGCTGAACTATCGTTTTGCTATCTACTTTTATGAGCAAATCCATTGGGAATGCAAATGTTTTCACCACCATAGAATAATGTATCCTAGATCATCATGTATTGATTGGATTTCTGGATGATAAACTGTCCTTATTCAGAGACAAATCAATATTTTCTACCTTCTTATATGAAGCATGATGGTGTATCTTTGTTTTCGAAAAAAGTCGTATCTCCACCAAATAGATTTTGGTAGACTTTTAGTATGTTGTTCTGGGAACCTATTAGAAATGCATACCAGTGAAATTCAGTTGCATTTTGTTTTGGGTCCAGCTAAAAAGAAACCCAGATAGATTGCCTGGACTGTCATGAAAATGGTAAAAAGTTCAGATTTAGAATGACCCCATACGTCCGCCATTTTGAATTTATCCATAAATATTTTCGTGCAAGGGTATTATTTTAGGCTAAGTATAACCTTGATATGATAACGAATAGAATGAGTGTAAGTAATGACCCATTTCTTTCACGCTCAGTACCAAGTACAAGGTTTTCTTATAGAAGCAAGAGACAGGTAAACACTGAAATTTCGCGAAAATACCTCAAATTTCAACTCGAAATTTAAGATATTTCCCATGCATATGGGATTGTAGACTTTTAGTATGTTATTCTGGGGACCTTTCTGAAATGCATAGCAGTGAAATAAATTCTGTTGCAATTTGTGGTGGGTTGACCCCCAAAATGCGCTAGCTTTACTGGACTACTATGAGGATATTGAAATACATAGGTTCACACGGCCCCTAGCCGCGGGTTAAGCGTCATTAGGCATAAGTTACGAAATGTACCGCCATAGATCTTGCAAATTTGAGAAACTTCCAGTGGGGGCGCTTGCTGATATAACCCTGTTCTACAAGTTTCTGCAATAATGTTTTGTGACGTTGATTAAAATCTTCACATTTAACACAGAATCTAGCAATTGCTACAGAGCGAGATATGTATACGCCACATGCACGTCCCTCTGGTATATTACTTTCCAGATAGGGATAGTTTAAGATGTGGAAATTGTAAGAGAGAAGGCTCACTTCATTTTTATAGAACTATGGGTCTAAATAAGATGTGCCGCTTGGGCCATCTGTAGTTTCCTTCAAAACCAGAGAAGATGGATATATATCCTTCACTGCATCATTTATATAGCGATTATCCACAGCAAGGAGATCGTCTATATAGCGTTTGGTGAATGAGAAGGAATGACTTTGAAATAATCTGTTTTTGAAAGCGTCTGCATATAGTCGTATACATAAGAGAAAATAAGAGGTCAGCCAAAAGGGGTTCACAATTAGTACCAATTGGAATACCTATATGCTACTGATATATTGTATTGCCAAATTTCACATAGATATATAAATTCGAGCAGCTCTATAAACAAACAACCATCCCCTGAATGACATACCGACACTTAGCACAAAAGAGTCTATTCCTTTAGAGAGTCTGATCACATATAAAGAGCTTAGCGAAGCTTTGAAAAATACAAAAAAGCCCAGGCATCGATGGTTTTCAAAGCGAATTTTTCAAAATGTTTTGCAAAGTATTGGGCCAGCTAGTTCTGTAGTCAATAAATTTTGCTTGCCTGTGAGGAGAATTGTCGATAACACAAAAACAAGGCGCAATAACTTGTCTACCGAAACCTGGCAAACCCCGAGACATTCTAGAAAACTGGAGACCAATAACCCCTTTGAATGTAATATATAAGCTAGCGTCATCTTGTGTTGCAAATCGACTGAAATTAGTTCTGGATAAACTTATTCACGAGGACCAGAGGGGTTTTGTGCCAGGTAGCGATATAGGAGAGAATGAAGATTAGTTTATGAGCTATGTTCTCCACTAAAAATAGAGACATCTCAGGCTTACTGCTACTTATAGATTTCGGAACAGTTTTCGATTCGGTGTTCTGGACATTTATTAACGAAGTTCTAAAATATTATAAATTTGGAGAGTCCATTAGACACTGAATTCGGACATTTTATAGTAATATTCGGATGAAAGATACGCAACTTATCCCTTTTGGTGAAGATCACAGTTAGAAAATCAATGGCACCATCAAAATTAACTTACCTCTTAGTAGTAGTGGGGTCCTGCTGTGAGTGGACTAATCAGTATTGAGAACGAAAGTAGGTCAAGTATGACGCGTTTGACGTCATTGTGTGACGTTATTAGGGCGTGGTTGTAAGAAACCGGTTTAACCGGTCGTAAGAAACCGGTTTAACCGGTCGTAAGAAACCGGTTTAACCGGTCTTAAGAAACCGGTTTAAATAGGGCGGTATGGTGTCAGCCCCTTTGTTAGCAGCCCCTGTGTTAACTACCAATAAAAACATCACGTGACCCTTTGACGGTTAATAGGATAAAAGGAGAGAGTTTTCGAGTTCAGTGGTCACATGCCTCTGGCGCACGAAGGTGCGTTTTTGCGTAGTTGGTCGATCTCCTGTCTCGGTATACAATGGATGACGAGAAAACATTTGATGAAGGTAAGTTCGCATTATCAATCATTCCTTTGAGCACAAGCGTATCATAGTGTATGTTGAGAGAAGGTCTTTCATATATTATAGACTGACACAACACAATGTATTAGAGCAAATGCCGTGTATAGCTAACTGACCGTGCGAGTTAAATTATGTACCTCGGAATGTCACAGCCGACCGCACATCCATTGTCCTTCTCTGTGCGCACCGGTCCATTGCACTTTCGCAAAAGGTCCCCCATTGATACGCGCCGGTGTACACGAAAATGATATTCTTTCTTTCTTCAATTTTCTTAGTCTAAAATAGTTCGATAATCTAGGTTTATTAATTATTAAGCCTTAAATATATATGGGAGAATTTCTGTTAAATACTGTAAGGCTGGTCATACCGACGGTGCGTGTATAGTTAACTGACTGTGCGAGTTAAATTATGTACCTCGGAATGGCACAGCCGAACGCACATCTATTGTCCTTCTCTGTGCGCACCGGTCCATTGAACTTTCGCAAACGGTCCCCCTTTGATACGCGCCGGTGTACACGAAAATGATATTCTTTCTTTCTTGAATTTTCTTAGTCTAAAATAGTTCGATAATCGAGGTTTATTAATTATTAGGCCTTAAATATATATGGGCGAATTTCTGTTAAATACTGTACGGTTGTACATACCGCCGGTATAGTTTATTCAATCCCTTATAATACATGTATAACTAACTGACCGTACGAGTTAAATTATGTACCTCGGAATGTCACAGCCGAACACACATCTATTACCGCATTGACACACGGGTTAACCCTAATCACACACATAGATTTGCTCTTTCTGTAATGGGCGCCTATTGTAGACCAGTTCCTTTGTACTCTGGCCGCTAATGTTATTCGTTCCGTGTCGCCGCCATGGTACACCATTAACTGTAACACGGAGCGTTTTAAGCACTTATGATTGTATCTATACTATAGAAACTTATGTCGAGATAGCCTCATTTGTAAAGACCCTTATTTGTGGTTAATGTCTCTGTTCCCCAGAAGAAAAAAAATCGAACGAACTATTGTTGGTGACTTCAATAGGCAAACTTTAAAAAGCCGTACACCTGTCTCGCCGTATCTAGGGTTAACGGGGGAGAAAACGGTCAACTCTCTCGTTACCTCAATTATTTAAGAACTCTAAAAAATAAAAGGTATAGGAGATCTGGTTTAATACAGTATGAATGAATGAAGTTAAATCTTGTCTTATTCCCAAGCGCCTTTTTTGGTCACCGTTCACGATTGAGGTAAACATAATATGAAATTAGGATTGTATGACCAGTTATTTCATTTACAGATGCTTTCTTCGATACACTCCAAGATCTAAGCTTACCGTCATCTCTCACCGCTAGTTTTAGGTATGTAATTATTTCCATCAATATTTGTGAATTTTTCTTTAGACCCTTGTTATTCGTTATTTTATTTTTATCCCTTATTCGTACTTAAAACAGTTTCGTTCAAAGGGTTTATCTTAAAAGATATCAGGAAATATTCCTAAATGATAGGTTAGCTCGGTGGATAAGACGTCGGCCTCAGGATCCTGGTTGGGTCGAGAAAACTTTTTTCTTCTTATGTCATGGAAAACAATAAAGAGTTGCTACACCTATCTTTGGATGGTATATTTATTATCACTGGATACCCGTTGTAACCGACTATAGCCCGTATAAAGGCATATCGAAACGACTCTGGACAGTGGCCGAAAGTGATCTTTGGTGCACCATTATTAATATCCGATATTGTAAAAAAGTTATCTTTGAGCATATTGATACAACTGGTATCAATATGCTCAAAGATAACCTTTTTACAATATCGGATATTAATAATGGTGCAACAAAGATCACTGTCGGGTCACGTGACAGCCCGGAGTTATCTCCCACTAGTCCCAGTTTTTGTCACCAGGGCAACGAGTGGTCAACACGACAGATGACGTCACAAGTCGCTCGGTGGTGGTGGTGGTGGTGGTGGTGGTGTCTGTACATATAGGACTTTATATGAACTTTCGTGACCTTTTGAGTCCTCTCCCGGTGGTGGTGGTGGTGGTGGTGGTGTGTCTGTACATATAGGACTTTATATGAACTTTCGTGACCTTTTGAGTCCTCTCCCGGTGGTGGTGGTGGTGGTGGTGGTGGTGGTGGTGTCTGTACATATAGGACTTTATATGAACTTTCGTGACCTTTTGAGTCCTCTCCCCGTGGTGGTGGTGGTGGTGGTGTCTGTACATATAGGACTTTATATGAACTTTCGTGACCTTTTGAGTCCTCTCCCGGTGGTGGTGGTGGTGGTGTTGGTGGTGTCTGTGCATATAGGACTTTATATGAACTTTCGTGACCTTTTGAGTCCTCTCCCGGTGGTGGTGGTGTCTGTACATATATGACTTTATATGAACTTTCGCGACCTTTTGAGTCCTCTCCCGGTGGTGGTGGTGTCTGTACATATATGACTTTATATGAACTTTCGCGACCTTTTGAGTCCTCTCACGGTGGTGGTGGTGGTGGTGGTGGTGGTGTCTGTACATATAGGACTTTATATGAACTTTTGGGGACTTTTAAGAACTTTTTCATCTGTAAATGAAATAACTGGTCATACAATTCTAATTTCATATATTTACCTCAATCGTGAACGGTGACCAAAAAAGACGCTTGGGAATAAGACAAGATTTAACTTCATTCATTCATACTGTATTAAACCAGATCTCCTATACCTTTTATTTTTTAGAGTTCTTAAATAATTGAGGTAACGAGAGAGTTGACCGTTTCCCCCCCCCGTTAACCCTAGATACGGCGAGACAGGTGTACGGCTTTTTAAAGTTTGCCTATTGAAGTCACCAACAATAGTTCGTTCGATTTTTTTTTCTGGGGACAGAGACATTAACCACAAATAAGGGTCTTTACAAATGAGGCTATCTCGACATAAGTTTCTATAGTATAGATACAATCATAAGTGCTTAAAACACTCCGTGTTACAGTTAATGGTGTACCATGGCGGCGACACGGAACGAATAACATTAGCGGCCAGAGTACAAAGGAACTGGTCTACAATAGGCGCCCATTACAGAAGGAGCAAATCTATGTGTGTGATTAGGGTTAACCCGTGTGTCAATGCGGTAATAGATGTGTGTTCGGCTGTGACATTCCGAGGTACATAATTTAACTCGTACGGTCAGTTAGTTATACATGTATTATAAGGGATTGAATAAACTATACCGGCGGTATGTACAACCGTACAGTATTTAACAGAAATTCGCCCATATATATTTAAGGCCTAATAATTAATAAACCTCGATTATCGAACTATTTTAGACTAAGAAAATTCAAGAAAGAAAGAATATCATTTTCGTGTACACCGGCGCGTATCAAAGGGGGACCGTTTGCGAAAGTTCAATGGACCGGTGCGCACAGAGAAGGACAATAGATGTGCGTTCGGCTGTGCCATTCCGAGGTACATAATTTAACTCGCACAGTCAGTTAACTATACACGCACCGTCGGTATGACCAGCCTTACAGTATTTAACAGAAATTCTCCCATATATATTTAAGGCTTAATAATTAATAAACCTAGATTATCGAACTATTTTAGACTAAGAAAATTCAAGAAAGAAAGAATATCATTTTCGTGTACACCGGCGCGTATCAAAGGGGGACCTTTTGCGAAAGTGCAATGGACCGGTGCGCACAGAGAAGGACAATGGATGTGCGGTCGGCTGTGACATTCCGAGGTACATAATTTAACTCGCACGGTCAGTTAGCTATACACGGCATTTGCTCTAATACATTGTGTTGTGTCAGTCTATAATATATGAAAGACCTTCTCTCAACATACACTATGATACGCTTGTGCTCAAAGGAATGATTGATAATGCGAACTTACCTTCATCAAATGTTTTCTCGTCATCCATTGTATACCGAGACAGGAGATCGACCAACTACGCAAAAACGCACCTTCGTGCGCCAGAGGCATGTGACCACTGAACTCGAAAACTCTCTCCTTTTATCCTATTAACCGTCAAAGGGTCACGTGATGTTTTTATTGGTAGTTAACACAGGGGCTGCTAACAAAGGGGCTGACACCATACCGCCCTATTTAAACCGGTTTCTTAAGACCGGTTAAACCGGTTTCTTACGACCGGTTAAACCTGTTTCTTACGACCGGTTAAACCGGTTTCTTACAACCACGCCCTAATTACGTCACACAATGACGTCAAACGCGTCATACTTGACCTACTTTCGTTCTCAATTCTGATTGATCCACTTCCATCAGGACCCCACTACTACTCCTCTTTCTTGCCTTACCAAACCCACCCGACGAATTTGTTAAAGAGCTTATTAATTCATTTGTATTCAAGTGTCTATGGAAGGGAGGAAATGATAGGATAAAAGGGATTATTTTAACAATTGATTACAAGCATGGCAGACTGAGGATGGTTAACATAACAAATTATTTACATAATTTAAAAATCACATCGATAAAACGTCTCCTTTCCAGAATAGAACATGGCACAATATAATAAACAGCGAGTTCTCCGAAACACTGAATTTATGGAACATGGGTGATGACTATCTAAATAAAGCTATTGATAATATATCAAATCTTTCTGGTAAGATACGTTTTTTTTGTCTGGAAACAACTGAATGCGAAAATTTACAGCAGATATGTTGGACTAACTTTTGTGACTCAATAGAACAGTTATTTATTGTTAAAAACTGGTGGTTTGTACATGGTATAAAATACGTAAGTGATATTGTTAATTTACAAGGGGAATTTGTTGAATTAATAATTACAAGCGTCTGGTCCGTCATTCATAATTCAGCCGTCGTCCATTAGAAAATATCCGCGTCCATAATCCAAATTACAACACATATAAGGGAAGTGGGAAGAGGTGTCGACATACTGACAGAGTCACATGACTCCACAGTATAGTCTTCCGGTTAACCTATTCTAAAGCATATACCAAGAATCTAACGATTCGTGATACGTGTTGTATCTCACGTACGCTTTTATTGTACCTGTTCATGTGGCAACTTGGATGATATGACCACACGGCCCCTAGCACCGGCATAAGTGGTATTAGATACAAATCTAGAGAGCTATGATGGAAATGCTCTGACAACTCGTATATTGTTAATTTGTGAGCTGTTTCGCTGTGACAACTCGTACACTGGGGATTGATGAGCTGTATCGTCGTCAGATGAAAGTGACGCCATTTAACACAAAAGACTAGTCTGTAAGGCCCGATGTCGACCCAGCATCAACTTCCCACAAAGGCCAACATATATAAAAGACCAAAAGGTCTGTACAGGGTGCGGGCCTCGGGGACGAAACGTCCACCAGCAGAATCTCGCCATATACAGGTAAAAATTACAACACATATAAGGGAACATGGGTTCCATGTTCCGTATTCCGTGTTCCATGTTCCAAAGACCTATTCCGTATTCCATATAACAGTATTAGCACCAAATTCAAAAAGACAATCATAGTATACATGAACACTATGAGTACATATATTGTATCAAGGGAACATTTTTAGACATGTTCACATATTCATTGAGATTGATCCCGTAGCACTGGAAGGATATATTGGCAAGAAGTTCCCCAGTTAATGACATGCATTTGCCAGTTTTATAGGCATTGAGAAAAAAGATATTAGTAAGGCAGGAAAGTGATGGTAGAATATTTTATGATATACTAAATAACACGGATTTTGCATTGCAGTCCAAATCCGAAGAAGCATGGAATGAAATTTTCAGATATAGAGTGGAAGAAAACTTTAAAAGTACTAAGGAAAGAAAGCCCTTTGCTTCTCAATATAAAATTCTACACAGAATTCTCTGTACAAATTCTTTCTTGCATAAAATAGGAAACAAAATGACAATCTATGTTCCTATTACAAAGAAGAAAAAGACAGTATAGAATATTTGATGATTCTTTGCCAATTGTTTAAAAAAAACTGTGGTCTGATGTACAGAGATGGCTAAATGATACAGTAAAGATAAGATGTTATCTTACAAATGATAAAATAATATGTGGCTGGAATATGCAGCAACACTTGTTGAACACCCTCATGCTGATCTCGAAAATATATATATATACTAATAAATAAAAAAACCCTCAACATTATATATTAACATCCTTCTTCAGAAATTCAAAGAACAATATAGAACAGAGTAATTCATAGCAAACATTGCTTTTTCGACAGAGAATTTCATAAGAAATAGCATACACTAGAAAGATTCTTCGTATCCTAAGTCAAATAAGCAAATTCAGCTCAGGTAAAACTGGTTTAGACGGGCGCAAAAACAAAGAACCTATTCTTTTTAAATTCATGTGTGTGTTTATGCGAACGATCTTGAAGGCGAGGATGTGGATTTTAGGTTTCCAAGTACTTTTTTCTGCCTATGTTGTCCATTATATAATTGTGTATGTTTTTAAATGAGTTGGAAAAAGATCATCAATAAAAGAAAGGAATTTGAGTGTATACATCTTGGGTGATATTCAAGAGACATTGGGGCTGACTGGAAGCATATTTTTCAGATTGATATCTTCAACAGCAACCTTTATTAGCGGAATGCAAAGCAATCCCAAGATTGATAAATTATATATAGGAATTCCGATAGATGAACTCTTTAGATTAAGCGCCGAGAGATCAGTTCTCAAACTCACAACTAACGCGAAATTATTCAGTATCCAAAGACAATCTCTCGCGATCACTGGGGGCGTCTGAGTACCCATCCTAATGACATCAGATTGTATACCTCCTACGTACAGTCTGTGTCACCGACAGTTTAAGTTGCAAACTCTGACAATGGGAGAATACTGAGTGCCATGTAGTCAGAATAAGGACCTGTGAGGTGAAATGAATTCTTGCCAAACACTTCATTATTTTTTCCCACCATGATTGCATATTATTTATGTCCACTAATTTCCAGCATTACACACACAAGTGATAATGGTGCATCGAAGCAAAAGAACTAATCAAGTTAAAAACAATCAACGACCTAGGAGTAATTTATGTTTCCGATTTTGAATTGAAATATAATGATATAATGCAAAAACGCGGATATAAATAATCTCCAAGCTCTGAAATGCCAGATAATATCCATGCTAATTTTAATTTTCAGAACAATTTGTATTTGAAATAGTTAATGGATTTGTCTTTACGTTATAAGAACTGTTATCGCGGGAGCAGAAAAAACGAGTGGTGCCGAATTTCATGAATTCAGTGTTATTTTTACAAACAAGCCGGTGTCTGTGTTATCTTGGCATTTTCTCAAATTTGACTTACTAGATAATAAATGGATTAGTTATTGCTGGCTCTAAAGCTGGCACTACAATCTTGCAGCGATAACACAGCCGACGTGCACAATGAGAGGATAATTGAGTTAAATCCAATTTGATTACTGACTGTATCACTAACGATGTTTACCTTGGATGAACACATCGAATACCGCCTGTTTTACTGGGGATTACAGGAATTATCGTATACAAATTTGCGACTATAAGAGATAAATGAGGTCAATGAATGTGACGAATGTGAACATTGAATAATCATGTTGATGTAATATAGACGACGACATTTCAAGATGGTCACCAACAAGCTCTTTGATACTTGATCGTTTCAACTGAGTCGAAGCAGTAGAACTGGCAATCGGTTAATGCTACAAACACATCTGCTTTTCTTATCCCTTTGAGGTACCCCATTAGTGTAGATACTAATATATTACAGAACTATTCAATGTTAAGAAAGGTATCAATTTGACGTCATGTTTCCACTTTTGTCATCTCTGTCTATAACCACGGGTTATAAGACAAAATGCTAATAGAACTACTCATTATTTAGCACAGAATATCATTGTGAGTGCCTTTACAGAAACTCTATGATTGGCTCGATTTTCTTCCAGTTTCCCCCACAGGCCAATGAAAATCGCGGATTTCTTTTTGAAAATTTGAATGAACCAATCAAAGGCTTCAATACTGGCTTATCTTGTGGTGCGCTGTTGTTTCTATACAACTCGATTAGATTGGATATGTTACAATGGTGAGTACAAACGAGTGCTGTGTTGGACTCACAGGCCCTGGGTCTACATGATGTGTCTGTAACATTTGATGAAATATTGGTTTTTGTTCCAATTGGCTGCATTCGATTTCTATATGTAAGTATCGCGCAGGTCTCCAATGACTAGCAGTGATAATTCTTGATTGAGAAATTAATTGTCCTGAATGAATTTCTTTCTTGAGGGTTCTTATTATTCATATCCAGAAGTCGTTAGAGGTGACCTTTGTCCATTCCGTACAGGATGACGGACGATACGGGACTGCTGGGCCTCACATTGTTCTTAATGGCGTGTGGGGAAAAACAATATATCGATTTCTGCTATTCCATTTTAAGCGTTCACTGACTTTGCTCACAGAAGTAATCCACACATTCCACACATTCAGTCACCAGCCGGCGTCCCTGAATATTGAATATCCCTCTCCGCCCACAATCCGTCGTCTTGAGTTTTTAGTACCAGATGCTCGTCACACATATTCATCAAATTAAAGACGATAAAAAGAATCTTCAGATCAGTTTCTTTGGTCATTTTATCGGAGATATAATGCTGGATATGCAGGTTTTATTGAATAGTCCCTGAAAGTCACCAGGATACTTCTGCCATCAGAGCATCGTCACCCACAAGTATTATTTTGGCAATTTACTTTTCGATTTAGTTCGATAGACTAGGGCTCTCACAACGGCTAGGATATATTTCAGTTATGCTCGACTTATATTTGATGCTCATTTCGACGCCATAATGATTACCACAAGTCACGATTCGTTTCGCCAGAAGTTCGAGTGCATAACCGATCCTGTTCCTCCTTATGGCAAGGTTTTGAACACGTGTTAATCATGTCCCGAACTTCTCACAATTAAACTACTTTTATCTTTTAATATTTCCGGGGCAACTTCAATACTTTTGGCATTTCTTAGGCTATCCGACTTCTTCAAGAACGCTTCCTCCTCTGTATTATACACCAACTTCCAGACATATGAGAGAACAGGTCGACCGTAGTATTACTGATTTCCCTTGTGAGTTCAGCTGTCATGACGCGAACGAAATGTTTGCGACCTGAATAGAGACAATAAAGCTGGTTTCCTTCTTGGTATATCATACTGAGTGACACCTCGACAACATGAATAAAAAGCCTATGTCCATCATATACTCTACTCCAGACATAATAAAGCTCTGTGCAGAGATAACGAAGTGAGAAACTTTTTTTTTTTCATCTTCCGTAACAAACTATTTACCAGCAAAATGTATTACGTAGTCCAGCTGGACAGATGGGGTCATTGATCGCTCTCTTGTCATGCGCCAATAAATATTGTCAACGTGCCATTAAAGACGTATTATGCTCATTCTACTCCCACCAACTGAATTTCAAGATCTCGTGTCGCTAAGAAGCAGCTAATTTAAATGTAGCACTTTCATGTCCGTCAAATCGATAAAAGTCACCGTACCCTGTATCAGCGAGACCTCTCGAGCCAGGCAAGGTTATATACTGTACAAGACTTCAAAGGAGAGGAGAATAATATAAACAGGCGAGACACGGTAGAGAACGCTTCTTGTCAAAGCTGGCATATCAATTCACTGCCCTAATACGTTCATAGTAAGCTGCTCCAAAGTGAAATGACATCCTCATCACTAGACAGATGATTTTAGGATACTGCTGCCACCACGAAGCTATGTGGCCTAGCCGTTTAGAAGTTGCAATTGCTGATAGCTATCAAATACAATGTATATAGGCGTCATGTATATAGGTGCAGCAGGTTTGGTTCCCGCACTCTATCAACATATGTAGATTGGAAATTTATTTTCCTTATGTTTATTGATCCTGCTTTATAACACACTTTAAACAGTTAATGCGTCAAACATTATCCCGTATGGTCAAACTGTTTAACTATCAAGTAATAGTAGGCCGGCCACATGAACGAAAACACACTTTGTCTGGCATTTCTTGTTAGAAGCTGGCAACTATGCTAGATGTCTGCGGAATATCATATTCTAAAACGTACGGGTGGATGCACATCTCAAAATTGCGTTTTCGAATATAGTGGTCAGTTTTGATCAAATTCGGATTTTTATGGTTTATTAATCTACAAACTTTACGACAGGAGAGAGCGAGAGAGAGATATTTAAGTTTAATGTCGCGTTCAGTAATATTTTAGCACGATCATGGCTTGATCGAAACGTTTCTGCCTACTTAGATGACTATTTCCTACAGTTTTTTGAAACTCACGAAGTTTGTTATTATCCACAGCATCCCATAAAGATTGAAAAAAGTTTTCGCGCATAAGCACATATGGAGGGCCTAAAATCGCTATATGGGATTCCAGTAGGATCAACCTTATTATCTAGGGCTGCTTTAGCCATTTCATCAGCTTCATTATTTACTTTGATGCCAACGTGGTTAGGCATCCAACAAAGTACAACATCAATCTGTTGATGAAATCTACGGTCATATAATTGTAGAATGTTCAAAATGGTGGATTGAGTTGAAGTTCCACTCTCAATCGCTTGAAGCCATGGCAATGAATCTGAGAATACGACATACTTTCCTTCTTTTGTAGACCCAATACCTTCTAAAGCTAACAATAGAGTTTTGGCTTCGGCAGTGAAAATCGAACTTTTACCTGAGGTCGACCGGTTTTAGATTTGGAACTAAAGATAGTAGCACACGCTACT
>JAVTVY010005033.1:0-36996 GCA_036873755.1 Hanleya hanleyi | reverse complement strand
GGTCCATGATCCGACACTGCTTCCACCGTCATAACCCTATATTGGACTTGTACAATTTCCGACTGACCGACCTCGCCCGTCTACGCAGCTACGTGGAAGCCATCTTCAATGACCAGCCTACGTCCTTCACATTAAATGTAGCATTTGGGCACATCTTATGCCATAAGATGACACGTGAATTATGCTATTTCTATTGCAGTGCCATCAACCCAGTGTACGACCATCCTTTCACCATTACAAATCGGGCGTCGCTAGAGACGATGCTGGCCCAACTGGACACTGTGGACCCCTTGGAATGGGCCTATGAACAGCGTCCCAACACCAAGTGGATAGTGGAGAGGGTCACCAATGTTACGTTCTTCGTGGTTAAACTGACCCACCACCCTCATCGGATGAAAGTATTCACCCATGCACTGATAGATACTCAGAATGCGCAAACAACTATCTGAGGATAAGTTTCCTTCAACGGTATCCTGGCCTGTCCGATGACGATTAGAACAGTCTTGGTTCAGAGCGAACATGGCCGAAGATGGTAAACTTTCTGAATGGCGACTTCTGATTGGACAAGAGTAGCCGAGAATACATCTAACGGAATAGGAACGAATATGACAGATGCAAATGTGCCTCTTGATTGGACAAGAATATTCTGAATGTAAATATGAGCCCAACGCGCTCCTCAACGTGGGTATGATGTAACATTGGGGAGAATAAACTATATGAAAAAAAACTTCTTGTTGTTGTTGTTCTCTTATGTGTGATCATTGTTGTTGCTGCTGTTGTTGTTCTCTGTCCGGTCTATATCATGGTGTTAAGGTGTAACGACGGGCGTCGACTGGCGTCACTGCATTTCGAAGAATTAGTGACAATTCCATGGAATATCAGAGCTTCTGGGCTATTTCATCTGGGCGTTGATGCATTAAGAATGGCGTTGGTGGGCGTTGCTACAAGATGACATCTCACACGACGCATTCGCACCGCGGATGGTCCATCTCTACACCAAATACCATCCTTCACTGCCCCAAAATGCTCATCACATTACTGTACTGATGACGCCACCGATGACGTCACAGATGACGCGAACATCCCTCAAATCGGAATGTACACCCCGAGAACTACAAGATGACACCTTCCAGGACGCATTCGAACCCTGAATAGCCCATCTCGATTCCAAATACCTTCATGTACTGCCCGAAAAGGGCCACTTTACTTAATACAACCAACTGCGCATGCGCAGATTGACGCGACTTGCATTCAAAAACACACCATTCTGACTTTACCCCACACAAGCTTCACTTTGACACCTCACACGACCCATTCGAACCGTGATTAGCTCATCTCTAACCCAAACACACCCCTACATAGCACCCAAAATGCCTGTTTTCTATACTACGGCCAGACTGCGCATGCGCAGACTATTGAACACGGACGAACCATTAGTGGTCAAGTGCTCCTCCACGAGAGCTTCAAAATAAGACCTCGCTCGACCCCATTGGACCATGAGTGGCCCACTACCCAACATGTCCACCCTGTATGGGCTCTTATACACCATAGCCATGCAGTATAGGCCCATGGCCTACCCAGGCCTCGGTGACTTTTTCAAAAATTTCACTCCTTCCTGATTCGCTCCAACACTTCCCATCGTGTTCTGTGCCGACGAGACGAGTAAAACGAGACCTGCCAACCCTACTCGGCAATGGGATAGAAGTGGGTTTCCCCAGTAGGATAAACATTGAACCTATACCCCAGTATGGGTCTATATGGGGCTCGGTGACTTTTTTAAAAAATTTCACCGATTCGCACGGGGACACTTCCTATCATGTTCAAAATGACGAGACGAGTAAAACGAGACCCCACAACCCTACCGCAAATGTATAGAAGTACGTTTCCCAGGGGGATAAACATTGAACCTATACCCCAGTATGGGACTATATGGGGTTCGGTGACTTTTTTCAAAAATTTCACCGATTCGCACGGGGACACTTCCTATCATGTTCTAAATGACGAGACGAGTAAAACGAGACCCCCACAACCCTACCGCAAATGTATAGAAGTACGTTTCCCAGGGGGACAAACATCGGTCCTATACCCTCAGTATGGGACTATATGAGGCTATATCGTACTTTTTCAAAAATTTCACCGATTCGCACGGGGATACTTCCTATCATGTTCTAAATGACGAGACGAGTAAAACGCGACCCCACAACCCTACCGCAAATGCATAGAAGTACGTTTCCCAGGGGGACAAACATCGGTCCTATACCCCAGTATGGGACTATATGGGGCTCGGTGACTTTTTTCAAAAATTTCACCGATTCGCACGGGGACACTTCCTATCATGTTCTAAATGACGAGACGAGTAAAACGAGACCCCACAACCCTACCGCAAATGCATAGAAGTACGTTTCCCAGGGGGGCAAACATCGGTCCTATACCCTCAGTATGGGACTATATGAGGCTATATCGTACTTTTTCAAAAATTTCACCGATTCGCACGGGGACACTTCCTATCATGTTCTAAATGACGAGACGAGTAAAAATGAGACCCCACAACCCTACCGCAAATGTATAGAAGTACGTTTCCCAGGGGATAAACATTGAACCTATACCCCAGTATGGGTCTATATGGGGCTCGGTGACTTTTTTCAAAAATTTCACCGATTCGCACGGGGACACTTCCTATCATGTTCTAAATGACGAGACGAGTAAAACGAGACCCCACAACCCTACCGCAAATGCATAGAAGTACGTTTCCCAGGGGGACAAACATCGGTCCTATACCCTCAGTATGGGACTATATGAGGCTATATCGTACTTTTTCAAAAATTTCACCGATTCGCACGGGGACACTACCTATCATGTTCTAAATGACGAGACGAGTAAAACGAGACCCCACAACCCTACCGCAAATGCATAGAAGTACGTTTCCCAGGGGGACAAACATTGATCCTATACCCTCAGTATGGGACTATATGAGGCTATATCGTACTTTTTCAAAAATTTCACCGATTCGCACGGGGACACTTCCTATCATGTTCTAAATGACGAGACGAGTAAAACGAGACCCCACAACCCTACCGCAAATGTATAGAAGTACGTTTCCCAGGGGACAAACATTGATCCTATACCCTCAGTATGGGACTATATGAGGCTATATCGTACTTTTTCAAAAATTTCACCGATTCGCACGGGGACACTTCCTATCATGTTCTAAATGACGAGACGAGTAAAACGAGACCCCACAACCCTACCGCAAATGTATAGAAGTACGTTTCCCAGGGGGACAAACATCGATCCTATACCCTCAGTATGGGACTATATGAGGCTATATCGTACTTTTTCAAAAATTTCACCGATTCGCACGGGGACACTTCCTATCATGTTCTAAATGACGAGACGAGTAAAACGAGACCCCACAACCCTACCGCAAATGTATAGAAGTACGTTTCCCAGGGGGACAAACATTGATCCTATACCCTCAGTATGGGACTATATGGGGTTCGGTGACTTTTTTCAAAAATTTCACCGATTCGCACGGGGACACTTCCTATCATGTTCTAAATGACGAGACGAGTAAAACGAGACCCCACAACCCTACCGCAAATGCATAGAAGTACGTTTCCCAGGGGGGCAAACATCGGTCCTATACCCTCAGTATGGGACTATATGAGGTTATATCGTACTTTTTCAAAAATTTCACCGCCGATTCGCACGGGGACACTTCCTATCATGTTCTAAATGACGAGACGAGTAAAACGAGACCTCACAACCCTACCGCAAATGTATAGAAGTACGTTTCCCGTAATTTAGGATAAAGTCCGTATTCCGTATTTTTTCAGGAAATTTTTTACATACACCCACCCTGGAACTAGGGGAAGATAACTCTGTTGATAGACAAGCCCCGTTAAGCCCGGCGACCTATATACCCCTCATACCCCATATAGGCATTTTCCCAGGTTTTTCGATAAAGTCCGTGTTCCGTATTTTTTTTTTCAGGAAAAATTTGACATGCACCCATCCAGCCATCAAATACCCCTTCATGAATGCTTCAATTTGATACCTCACTCCACCCCATCGGGCCACTAGGGGCTCTCCTAGCTCCAAAAAGGCTATTTTCATACCCTTCGGCCATTGCGCATGCGCAGAATCACCCTAATTCAACCCCACACCCAGTCCATTAGATGCCTCTTCACGTAAGCTTCAATTTGATACCTCACTCGACCCCATTGGACCATTAGGGGCGCTCCTAGCTCCAAAAAGGTTATTTTCATACCCTTCGACCACCGCGCATGCGCACAATCACCCTAATTCAACCCCACACCCAGTCCATCAGATGCCCCTTCACGAATGCTTCACTTTGATACCTCACTCAACCCCATTGGACCATTAGGGCTCCCCTAGCTCCAAAACGTCTATTTCCATACCCTTGGGTCACCGCGCATGCGCAGAATGCCGATATTTCAACCCCACGCCCAGTCCATCAGATGCCCCTTCACGAATGCTTCACTTTGATACCTCACTCGACCCCATTGGTCCATTAGGGGCTCTCCTAGCTCCAAAACGTCTATTTCCATACCCTTCGGCCACCGCGCATGCGCAGAATGCCAATAGTTCAACCCCACACCCAGCCCATTAGATGCCCCTTCACATAAGCTTCACTTTGATACCTCACTCGACCCCATCGGACCCTTAGGGACTTCCCTAGCTCCAACACGGCTATTTTCATACCCTTCGGCCACCGCGCATGCGCAGAAGGCCGATAGTTCAACCCCACCCCCAGCCCATTAGATGCCCCTTCACATAAGCTTCACTTTGATACCTCACTCGACCCAATCGGACCATTTTATCTAGGGACTACTTTTTCTCCGCGGAAGCTTTTTCCCGAGACCGAATCACCGCCAAAACCACGGCCAAACCGCATCACCGCGCATGAATACATTTTTTTTTTTTTTTTGCCGGAACTTTTTTTTTTTTTGTCAACCGGTGAGTGGGGTGGGTTCAAAATGGCGGCACCTTATTTTACACACACAACACCACAAGCCGCCATTTTGAACCCACCCCACTCACCCAGGTCAATCAGTGCACCGGTGAGTGGGGTGGGTTCAAAATGGCGGACTTTAAGTGGTCTGTAGAAAATAAAGGTGCCGCCATTTTGAACCCACCCCACTCACATATCACTCACGCATGCGCACCCCCTCAATACCGCCTCAATACCGCCCCATTTTTTTTTCTGCGCATGCGCAGTGAGGCGCTAATCTATCTACTTGCGCGCTACCTACTACTTGCGATGCTGTTACTTATTTTTATTATATAAGGCTCCAAGCAAACTTCAGTCTTAATATATTTATACATCGCTAATTTTGGAGATTCCATATCTGCAAACCACGTTGTTATAAAATTATCTTTCAGCCTAATGCGAAATATACGTTGAAAAGCAGTATAATCAACAGAAAATGGAAAAAGCCATACCTCAGGAAAGCCGAAAGTACACAACATGTCTCTTAAAAGCGACACCCAATTCGTTATTTTCTTGTCAGCTTGAATATACAAATATTTATATAGTCCCTGCAAATGCATTTTTCACTATTTATTAATTTAAACCAATATTTCAGAATTCGACAGAGCCGATACATTTGTATTCAATTCCTGCCAAAACGCAACGTAAATATTTTGAAGATGATCCACATTAATATTTTCCCACTTCCACCCCAATTCCTCACCCCTCCCCTTCCTGGATATGACTTGAAAAGGCTCCATTGATGTCATACTGTTAATATTAAACAAAAAGTATGGTAACCCCCCATTTCTGGCTCATATTTCATAAGAATTATTTAAATTATACTTGATATGATAAATTAAAGAACATTTGCCTGGAGGAAATACTCCTGAGGAACTTTAAACACGAAAATCGTCTCATTTCCTTACACAGCCAGAAAAAAATGGTGGCAACTATCACCCAGAAAAGGTGATGAGTTAGAGCCAGCACACTTATTTATGGTCACTTTCAAAAATAATGGCCATTACCTCTGGAGATTGATGAGCAATGACTGTAAATTTAGGTCATCAACTGTTAAGGGTGATGAGGCAAAATCATCACCCTAAAGGTGATCGTAAACCCTCAAGTAAAGTTTCCATCAAATGAAAGACCATTGCAAACAGTGTGGAACAATATTTATTGTAATTTTTTTACGATTTTATTACACACAGTAAACTGCAAATAAAGCATAGTATTCTATGGTAGTCTGTTGCAATCATATTTAGGTTCAGTGACGTCACACTGCCTTAATACATATATTTCAAACTGTGTATGCACTTTTCAATGTGCATGTTTCACCAAAATCGGAGAAATTAAATACAAGATTCAAATTGACTTTTATGAGTTACGATATCCCCGATTTTGATGAAACATGCACACTGGAACAGTGAGTCTGTGTTGAAACTCAAAGTATACACACCTTAAGCTTGAATCAAGCATTGGAAAGTGCATACACAGTTTGAAATATATATGTATTAAGGCAGTGTGACGTCACTGGACCTATAAATATGATTGCAACAGACCACCATAGAATACCATGCTTTATTTGCAGTTTACTCTGCGTAATAAAATCGTAAAAAATTACACTAAATATTTTCCCACACTGTTTGCAATGGTCTTTCATTTGATGGGAACTTTACTTGAGGGTTTACGATCACTTTAAAAGGTCATAGCCGTCACCATTTAAAGGTGATGGCTCTAACTCATCACCTTTTGAAGGTGATGGCTAGATCTGATCACCATTAAAGGGTGATGGACCATCACTTTTTGGACTGTATAATTAAATGATACAGCTTGCATACCTAAATGATGGAATATATCTAAAATAGTATGCTGACCACCTATGTTTTCATTGTTTCTTACATCTGAGCCTGGCAGTGTAAGATAAAGCATATTTTCACTGTTAATAATGAACATGATCTACGAGTCTGTATATGACCCATGTTCATTATCATTTTATTTATGCTGTAGTCTCTATGGCATCGACCAGGACGACAGAGCAGACCCGGTTTACATTGTTTAGGGAACACGTATCTTGGAAAACGGCGAACCTAGTATGTCAATCCATCGGAGGAAGACTTATCAAGGTCGAGTCGGAAGTCAAACATAAGATAATCCAATACTTCTGGACACAGCAGCCGTGGAAATCTGAAGCGTGAGTAGATTAGACAATGGAACCTCCTGCAACACATGCATATGGTTATTATCCTCTTTGGTGTTAGTATTCATTTCAACATCGCCAAAATGTCCCTTTAAAACATTTCTACATGTTGAGGAGATCTTGTCGCGGCTTTGTTGGGTCAGAGGGAGTCTTTATTAAAGATAAACGATTGAAGATAATTTTATTTTTCGACGATTTATTTTTATTGATGATGGAGGTAGGCTTCTGGTCGCTGACAGGATCAAGGTCAGCTTACAAGAATTCTGACTCAACATTTGTCATTCTGTGATATTGGCGTGACCGGGATCTTCTTAGTTATTCCATATTTATACGATAAACGAAGAGCAGGAATTGGAGTGCAGTAAGGTAACTTTCTCTCGGCAGAAAACGTTCCTTTATGTATACCCATGTTATCTCTGGGAACAGAATGTTCCTTTATATATACTCATGTTATGTCTGGACATAGAATGTTCCACAATGTATACTCATGTTATCTCTGAGCACAGAACGTTCCTTTATGTATACTCAAGTTATCTCTGGACAGAAACCTTCCTTTATGTATACTCTTGTTATCTCTGGACAGAGAACGTTCCTTTATGTATACTCATTTTATCTCTTGGCAGATAACGTTCCTTCGTGTATATGCATGCTATCTATGGGTAGAGAACGTTCCTTTATGTATACTTTGGTTATTTATGGATAGAGAACGTTCCTTTATGTAAACTCATGCTACCTCTGGAAACAGAATGTTCCTATACTCTTGTTATCTCTGGAAACAGAATGTTCCTATACTCTTGTTATCTCTGGGCACAGAATGTTCCTTTATGTATACTCATGTTATATCTGTGCACAAAATGTTCCTTTATGTATACTCTTGTTATCTCTGAACAGAGAACGTTCCTTTATGTATACTCTTGTTATCTCTGGTCGTACCTTTGTGTTTAATCAAGTTACCTGTGGACAAAGAACGTTTGTTTATGTACACTCATGTTGCAGAAAGTTTCTCTGGGAAGAAACTTTCCTTTATGTATACTCAGGTTATCTCTGGACAGAGAACGTTTCTTCATGATTACTGATGTTCTCTCTGTAAAGGGGACGTTCCTTTATGTATACTCATTTTATCTCTTGGCAGATAACGTTCCTTCGTGTATACGCATGCTATCTATGGGTAGAGAACGTTCCTTTATGTATACTTTGGTTATTTATGGATATAGAACGTTCCTTTATGTAAACTCATGTTACCTCTGGAAACAGAATGTTCCTATACTCTTGTTATCTCTGGAAACAGAATGTTCCTATACTCTTGTTATCTCTGGAAACAGAATGTTCCTATACTCTTGTTATCTCTGGAAACAGAATGTTCCTATACTCTTGTTATGGAAACACAATGTTCCTTGTTATCTCTGGAAACAGAATGTTCCTATACTCTTGTTATCTCTGGAAACAGAATGTTCCTATACTCTTGTTATCTCTGGAAACAGAATGTTCCTATACTCTTGTTATCTCTGGAAACAGAATGTTCCTATACTCTTGTTATCTCTGGAAACAGAATGTTCCTATACTCTTGTTATCTCTGGAAACAGAATGTTCCTATACTCTTGTTATCTCTGGGCACAGAATGTTCCTTTATGTATACTCATGTTATATCTGTGCACAAAATGTTCCTTTATGTATACGCATGTTATCTCTGGGCAGAAACGTTCCTTTATGTATACTCTTTTTATCTCTGGACAAAGAACGTTCTTTTATGTACAATCATGTTGCAGGAAGTTTCTCTGGGAAGAAACGTTCCTTTATGTTACTCATGTTATCTCTGGACAGAGAACGTTTCTTCATGATTACTGACGTTCTCTCTGTACAGAGAATGTTCCTTTTTGTATACTCATTTTATCTCTTGGAAGATAACGTTCCTTTGTGTATACTCGTGTTATCTATGGGTAGAGAACGTTCCTTTATGTATACTGTGGTTATTTATGGATAGAGAACGTTCCTTTATGTAAACTCATGTTACCCCTGGAAACAGAATGTTCCTATACTCTTGTTACCCCTGGAAACAGAATGTTCCTATACTCTTGTTATCTCTGGAAACAGAATGTTCCTATACTCTTGTTATCTCTGGGCACAGAATGTTCCTTTATGTATACTCATGTTATATCTGTGCACAAAATGTTCCTTTATGTATACTCATGTTATTTCTGGGCAGAAACCTTCCTTGATGTATACTCTTGTTATCGCTGGACAGAGAACGTTCCTTTATGTATACTCTTGTTATCTCTGGTCGTACCTTTGTGTTTAATCAAGTTACCTGTGGACAAAGAACGTTTGTTTATGTACACTCATGTTGCAGAAAGTTTCTCTGGGAAGAAACTTTCCTTTATGTATACTCAGGTTATCTCTGGACAGAGAACGTTTCTTCGTGATTACTGATGTTCTCTCTGTAAAGGGGACGTTCCTTTATGTATACTCATTTTATCTCTTGGCAGATAACGTTCCTTCGTGTATACGCATGCTATCTATGGGTAGAGAACGTTCCTTTATGTATACTTTGGTTATTTATGGATAGAGAACGTTCCTTTATGTAAACTCATGTTACCGCTGGAAACAGAATGTTCCTATACTCTTGTTATCTCTGGAAACAGAATGTTCCTATACTCTTGTTATCTCTGGAAACAGAATGTTCCTATACTCTTGTTATCTCTGGAAACAGAATGTTCCTATACTCTTGTTATCTCTGGAAACAGAATGTTCCTATACTCTTGTTATCTCTGGAAACAAAATGTTCCTATACTCGTGTTATCTCTGGAAACAGAATGTTCCTATACTCTTGTTATCTATGGAAACAGAATGTTCCTATACTCTTGTTATCTCTGGAAACAGAATGTTCCTATACTCTTGTTATCTCTGGGCACAAAATGTTCCTTTATGTATACTTTGGTTATTTATGGATATAGAACGTTCCTTTATGTAAACTCATGTTACCTCTGGAAACAGAATGTTCCTATACTCTTGTTATCTCTGGAAACAGAATGTTCCTATACTCTTGTTATCTCTGGAAACAGAATGTTCCTATACTCTTGTTATCTCTGGAAACAGAATGTTCCTATACTCTTGTTATCTCTGGAAACAGAATTCCTATACTCTTGTTATCTCTGGAAACAGAATGTTCCTATACTCTTGTTATCTCCTGGAAACAAGAATGCCCTTATACTCTTGTTATCTATGGAAAAGTCAGAATGTTCCTATATACTCTTGTTATCTCTGGAAACAGAATGTTCCTATACTCTTGTTATCTCTGGGCACACAAAATGTTCCTTTATGTATGTACTTTTGTTTATTCTTATGTATATATAGGAACTGTCTTCATAAACTCTATAACACTGGAAACAGAATGTTCCTATACTCTTGTTATCTCTGGAAACAGAATGTTCCTATACTTTGTTACCTCTGGAAACAGAATGTTCCTATACTCTTGTTATCTCTGGAAACAGAATGTTCCTATACTCTTGTTATCTCTGGAAACAGAATGTTCCTATACTCTTGTTATCTCTGGAAACAGAATGTTCCTATACTCTTGTTATCTCTGGAAACAGAATGTTCCTATACTCTTGTTATCTCTGGAAACAGAATGTTCCTATACTCATGTTATCTCTGGAAACAGAATGTTCCTATACTCTTGTTATCTCTGGAAACAGAATGTTCCTATACTCATGTTATCTCTGGGCACAGAATGTTCCTATACTCTTGTTATCTCTGGAAACAGAATGTTCCTATACTCTTGTTATCTCTGGAAACAGAATGTTCCTATACTCTTGTTATCTCTGGAAACAGAATGTTCCTATACTCTTGTTATCTCTGGAAACAGAATGTTCCTATACTCTTGTTATCTCTGGAAACAGAATGTTCCTATACTCTTGTTATCTCTGGAAACAGAATGTTCCTATACTCTTGTTATCTCTGGAAACAGAATGTTCCTATACTCATGTTATCTCTGGGCACAGAATGTTCCTATACTCTTGTTATCTCTGGAAACAGAATGTTCCTATACTCATGTTATCTCTGGAAACAGAATGTTCCTATACTCTTGTTATCTCTGGAAACAGAATGTTCCTATACTCTTGTTATCTCTGGAAACAGAATGTTCCTATACTCTTGTTATCTCTGGGCACAAAATGTTCCTTTATGTATACTTTGGTTATTTATGGATATAGAACGTTCCTTTATGTAAACTCATGTTACCTCTGGAAACAGAATGTTCCTATACTCTTGTTATCTCTGGAAACAGAATGTTCCTATACTCTTGTTATCTCTGGAAACAGAATGTTCCTATACTCTTGTTATCTCTGGAAACAGAATGTTCCTATACTCTTGTTATCTCTGGAAACAGAATGTTCCTATACTCTTGTTATCTCTGGAAACAGAATGTTCCTATACTCTTGTTATCTCTGGAAACAGAATGTTCCTATACTCATGTTATCTCTGGAAACAGAATGTTCCTATACTCTTGTTATCTCTGGAAACAGAATGTTCCTATACTCATGTTATCTCTGGGCACAGAATGTTCCTATACTCTTGTTATCTCTGGAAACAGAATGTTCCTATACTCTTGTTATCTCTGGAAACAGAATGTTCCTATACTCTTGTTATCTCTGGGCACAGAATGTTCCTTTATGTATACTCATGTTATCTCTGTGCACAAAATGTTCCTTTATGTATACTCATGTTATCTCTGGGCAGAAACTTTACTTTATGTATACTCTGGTTATCTCTGGACAGAGAACGTTCCTTTATGCATACTCTTGTTATCTCTGGTCGTTCCTTTGTATTTAATCATGTTAACTGTGGACAAAGAATGTTCTTTTATGTACAATCATGTTGCAGGAAGTTTCTCTGGGAAGAAACGTTCCTTTATGTTACTCATGTTATCTCTGGACAGAGAACGTTTGTTCGTGATTACTGACGTTCTCTCTGTACAGAGAATGTTCCTTTTTGTATACTCATTTTATCTCTTGGTAGATAACGTTCCTTTGTGTATACTCGTGTTATCTATGGGTAGAAAACGTTCCTTTGTGTATACTCATGCTATCTATGGGCAGAGAACGTTCCTTTGTGTATACTTAGGTTATTTATGGATAGATAACGTCACTTTATGTATACTCATGTTATCTCTGGAGAGAGCGTTCCTTTATGTATACTCTTGTTATCTCTGGAGAGAACGTTCCTTTATGTATACTCTTGTTATCTCTGGAGAGAACGTTCCTTTATGTACACTCATTCTATCTCTGGGCAGAGAACGTTCCTGTATGTGTACTCATGTATCTCTCTGCTTTCATGAAATGAAATTATGAAATTATTATTACTATACTCGAAATAATTGATGAATAATTACCATTACCAGATATACTGGTGAATAATGATTTAACTAGGAACGTTATCGTGATTGTAGAAGGTTTTACTGGTACTGGATTGGCATGTTTGAAGATATTCTTAATAGCCGGTACAGGTGGTCCGACTGTACTGTACACACACCACCTGGTGGATGGAGAAACTGGAAGAGTGGTCAACCAGACAACACTGAAAATAAACATTGTATAGGGAGCATCAAAACTACAGGAGAATGGTTTAATTATTACTGCACTTCGTCATACTGGGCCCCATTCATCTGTGAGAATGTTATACCAGGTTTGTGGATCGTCTATCTTTATTATCTATCTATAGTCGTGTTCATATGTTCGGACAATTGTCTGGTTTGTAAATTTCTTTGTCTATTTCCTGTTTTGCATAGATATGTATTAATAATATTCTTATGTGTGAATGGATATCGAAATTCTTCACAGTCCAAGTTCATTATATCCGATACACCCCAACACATGTGGGGAGAGGAGATATATTATAGAGGAATCAATATGTTGCAGCTGTTGCCATTTCCATTAAATGACTGTGCATGGATAGTCACACATGTCCAGCTAATCATATTGTAGTTAGTTATGTAGTGAGAATAGATTTTCTCACTGTCTGGTCAGTTTAAACTATTAAACTATTAAACTATTAACGGACATTAGTGTCAGATTGATGCAGGGGAGGCAAGTGCCTCCTCTTGACCGAGGGCGCTGATTGCCCAATAGCCAATGAGAATAGCTCACGGGCTGGGTGAAGAGAGGCAGATACTGACTGACTGGCGACAAGACGTAACAGACTGCTTCTCCCGGGGAATAACCAGTAGGCAAGCCTGCCCACTATGCTGGTTGAAACCTCTGTAGGTGTAGTTACTACAGTTATATCGTCGCTATTTGGCCATTGGCCATTGGAATATAGTCATTGAATAGCCAACACCATGTCTGCAATGACCATTTTGAAATTCAATTGAAATAATCTGTAAGAGTTGTGATACTTTTAATCATTTCGATTCCCGCTAATGGCAAAATTATTATTTCTCGCATAAAATCATCTTCTCAATCGATATTGAATAGTTGTGTCCATAGTTATCCGTGTTAATTTTTAAATAATGATTATGTTTCTGTCCAATCTAATTAAACTTATATCGTATCTGCTCCCCTGCTTGGATATATCGCCTGCAGGATCTAACCGGTTTGCACTAACGCGAGTGTTGACCAATCCCGAGAACTCTTCATAGTGCTTTAAAGGAAACATAATGGTAGGGGTATTTTCGTTGGCTGATATCATTATCCGACATACACAGAAAAAAACAATCCTTAAAAATTTAAGGAATATTCCCCGGCTATTACACCAGCGGAATATTCCTCAACATAACTAAGGAATATTCCTTACCATGTTAATGAAATTCCAAAACATGCTACGGAATATTCCTTATTGAATTACAAGGAATATTCTGATGGAAAGTACTTTTGCAGGGATCAATATATCTGCGAACGTTATTAATGAAGTTTGTGGATCTATCACATTGTTTTTTTTCTTCTAGTTTTTGGATTTGTTTCGTGTGATTTTTTTGCTGTATTCTTCAATCAGTACGGTTCTATATGTATATAGAATATTAGCACGCAGAGCTGTAGTATCACATCCCTCCAATCTAACTATTGCTGAACTGAAACATCAAACCCATATCGACCCCATTCACGTGTTCGCCTATGGAAACCCACAGAGTCTGGGAGCGAAATCCTGTAGTGACTGATTGGCCGATTCCCCCTGTATCTGTTATGGATATGTTATGTCTGTAGTACGTTTGATAGTGAGCAATGAGCACTGAAATTGAATAGAAGATTGCCTATATTCATACATGTTTTATCAAGCTTCTCTCGCAGCATACTCTCAAAAAATGTACCATGACTTATACACAGTACACAGTTAAAACAATTTGGTCAATTTGACCATAACATCCATGGTTCAGACGCGACAGACCATAATTTTCTGGTTAACTCGCTGTTTGATCATGACATTGATGGTTCTTCTGACCACACTTGATATGATCTGTCGCGTCTGTACCAGATCGTTCTAAAAGTGTAGCATCATTATATATTAAAACATAACGATTGGTAATGAATGGATGTATATGCCAATTCATTGGGTGACTGGAAAATATTATTGAAATTATCCCGTCCAGCATTACACAAAGTTCAATTATTCGTGACCTTCCAGGAGATGGCTCCATGTTCTACACTAGGTAAACTGGAGATACTTTTTCACAGACGAAAGTCGTACCAATTCCGAAAGCAATATCTGGTCATGAAAACAATGTATTTAGCATGCACGTTCGACCTGAAGAAGCAGAATGTTCAGTTTGACGTTTCTTTAGCCATAATTTTTTATAAAGGCAACCTATTGTGTTGAACAATCATCCTCCATACGCAATGATCGGACATGCAAACTGAAAAACCTGACTGATGTTTAGAAAGCTATATGAAGGGATTCTTCCACAACTCTAATAGTTGTCTCATAGCTCGTCATGTACAACTCCTTTTTTCCACAAAACTATTGCATGGTCATGACGTTTGCACAACTTTGTTCCCATATCAGTGTCTTGTTTAGGACATCCACGTTTGAGACATTTGTATCAAATCAGATTCATCGAGTAAGCTTTGCTGGAACTCATCATTTTTCTACAGGCTCTCATAAATGTTTGTTTTCTTCGTATCTAGACCAGAGCAAGGAAAACTGTTTCTTCACATAGCATTAAAATGTCGTGTATATCCATGGTGTTTTGATATAACTAGAGTCAAGGGTACTGAAAACTGTGGGCAAATTTTTAATTAACGTCCTCGAACTCGTACACAATATAGTGCAAAATAAAATACAAGTACATGTATGGTGATATTCAGTATAGAAAAAAATGTCTTCGTTTCAGGAGGGTGCACCTATGAGGACTATTCGTTTTATCCTTCGTACGAACACACCACTGTACCGATATCGGGCACGACTTTGACCGCGAGAGCTTGTAAGAAGAGATGTTCCGAAGCAGAACCTCGCATGAATGGGTGGGAATGTTGGGCTGTGATATATAACTCACCACCGTGTTCTCTATACTTCTCCTCTTCTCCTGTGACTTCGATTGGTCATGCTGCTCACGTGGCTGGACACCAGATATACACGGCATCGATCCGCAAATGCTTTGAAGGTACAGTATCTGTAAATTGATTGACCCAATAGATTTACGATTTCAAAACGTTTTTTGGATGGACATCTAATGTCTGTGCTGACTGTCCGTCTGTCCGTCTGTTTGCCCCCTTTTCTTGCATATCAAGAGATCTGTTGGGCGGGTTTGTACGTGCGTGCGTCGTTGTCTAGTGTCCATCCGTCCGCCCGTCCGTCTACTTGTACATGTTTATACATGCATTGTCTGCACGATATTTTTGGAGAACTACAGGACACAATTTCACCATACTTGGATGGTACCTTCACTGGAATGATCTCTTCATCTCATTAAATTTGCTACACATGAGTCCGTCCCTGTCCGATGTCCGTCAATATAGCCGTAGGAATGTTGAAGCGGCCCGTATACTGAAGAAGGAATATGAAACACTCCAAACAAAACTCCGCTTGCCATTTAATCTGAGACCTATCATAGCGTACTCAAAAAATCGGAGCTTACGCGATTTATTGGTAAGGAGTAAACTTCATCCGATAACGTGATCATTATCACGTGAAATTCTACATGGCATAAGCTAATATATAGCGGCCCCATTTGAATTCTATACGAAACTTGTCTCTAGGAACAATTTTAAGATAAGAGATTTATAAATCCCTGTGCCCGTGCCTTCCACTTAAAAAATATATATAAAGGCCTTGTTCGCAAGATATCTGGAGAACGAATGGACGGAATTTCACCAAACTTGAATGACCTCCTCATCTGACTAGCTTCTGGTGTATGTCTGAGCGTGCGTCCTTGTACAGGCTGTACTGTACTGGCCTTGTCTTCAAGATTTCATCAAATTTGGATGAAACTAGGGGACGGAATTAGTTCTTCATTCAAGTTCATCCAAGGCCTCGTGTCATTTATCCACATAACATAGCATTGAAGTAACGCTGGTCACCCAGAAGTATATGGACCAATGGATACACAATGGGGTGATGTATTATAGCATGGCAACCATTGTGTCATTATAGTCATTATATGATCTTTATTCGGTTGCTGTCGCCATATTCCTTTCAAACAGTGCATGGAATCATGCTACCTGTGGCCTTGGTCTGGACTGGCTACTTCATATCTACTGAATTACGTGAGCGGTAGTTTGCTTGCGAATGTAAAGAATGGCCGCCATAGATACCATAATGTAAACAAAAAAAGACTTCAAAATCACGATATCAACTTTCAAAACTTGTCTACAGCACTGCAAGAGAGGTAGTAAGTATATGCTTGGTGGAATGTATTATTTGTTAAAGTTGTAGCTACATGTATTTACATCCAACACCAAATATAGATATAATTATTTGAAATGACGCGGTTATTAATACTTCATGATCTTGTTTTCTCTGTGGTACAGCTACAGTCAACTCCAGCGTTATACCAGTTCAGCTGGTCGACTACAGTTTATTTCCGACATCCACCTGTTTTCCGTATGAGCATTCCTCTGAAGAAACGACCCGATCATATCCAGAATCTTCAACACCATCTTCAACTTATTCCATCATTACTACTGAAAAATCCAGCCTGACCACAACAACTCACGAAGGTGAACTAATGATCTCATCCATACTCGGAGATAATGTTACTCCTGCAGAACGGTTGTAATTGTCTCGTTACCCTCTAAGGTTCCAGTGTCATAAGGGCGTAGGAATGAGAACATTATTTCGGAGCACCAACATTCTGCCTGAGAGAGATGTTGAAATAACACATCAATATTGAAAAAATAATTAGAAATATACTATGTGACCAAGGTTTCCAAATCTCCTGCTACTATACACGGATTATTTTTATATTCTTTTTTTATATACCAGCTCTTGCAACACTTTCATGAGAACAAACTTTTTATGAAAACAATAAGTATAACACATAATATTGTTGCCCATTTCTCCTCCTTATCTTGTTACAATAGTGTACTAAATCTCTGAGCCTTACCTAATAAATAAATGGACGAGTAGTACAAATGACTTGAAGCCATCCTCAAATTCTCCGAAAATTTTGACGCAACGATAACCCATAAGTCTCAGGCAACAGATGACACTTTGACCACTAGACAAACTATTGTCAGCGAAAGATCTTCGGAACTTACAGTTGAAACCAAAGTCGCTACAAGTCAGGAATAAGGTATTATTTTTCTAGATCTGACATAACCAGAGATGAAGGTTCACCACTTTGATGACTCGATTGGCAGTGTTCTCATGTCGATTGTCAACGCGTTTTTTTTATAATAATATGGTATTGGAAATCCACCTACATGTAGATAATTTTAAAAACTTCCGTTTTAACCGACTTTCGAAAGCTCCATTTTTTCTTACTTCACATATTCATTTCTGCCCAATTGGAGATTCTTCGGCAGAGTATCTCTGGTTGCACAAACCGTGGCACAAACTGTCCGTGGACATATTCCCGTTGACTTATTCAGAGAGATATTTTAGTCAACAACTGTAGCTGTATACGTAATATACCTCTTTATGTTTCACTAAATATAACTCCTTGTTTTTAAAATGTCACTCTCAACTATAACAAGTAACATTTCTGATGAACAAAATCTGACATGGAATAATGTTTGCTTTTTTTCTTCATTTTGAATAGTCACTGCCACGCAACAGCCCACTGCGTCGACCAACGACGACGCAACCACAGGGTCTTCTTCTTTAACAGCACAAGTCACGCCGATCACAGGGCTGAGTTCCAGCGAAAAAAGTCCCGACACGACCACGGACTCTACAAGTGTGGATGTAGCAGGCGAACCAGGTATTAAAACGACTTTTAAAACGCTCTTGGTATTCGCTTGTGTTTAGATATTCATGTTGACCCGCTGAGAGATTGTCCAATTTTGTATTAGTATATTGGCTATAGCCACCATCAGGTTATTCATGTGTTCACATATTAAAGTTAACCAATGCAAGACTATTTAACATGACATCTCAGGCTTGGGAAACTTTGAGCATTAATATGAATCATTTATATACCTTATCTAACGCATTCTTTGAAAAAAATGTTTAATAAACTCCAAACTTTTGAACTTCCATGCAATACTGTCTCAACGAACCTTCATATGCAGTTCACTAGAGAAGAGGCGCTCTGAAAGAATTTGTGTAGTAAAAAAGAGTAGGCGCCCTCAGACAGGCTATCCGGCGAGGGATCTGGTTGCTAATCTGCTTGCTCTGCCTTACGATCGTAGCCTACAAGATATCTGAATCGAGCTTCCGAGCTTGTGTCTGTTTCCGCTCAACCTAAGGGGAGTTTGAGCGGCATGTCCACAGCGTTGCGTTGTATAATACTTGCCAATGATATGGATTTTACTAATAGAACATCATGGTGTCTTGCTGTTATTATTGAAAATTGTTGACCGCTTCTCCCTTGCAGGAAACAAACTTGTGTTTTCATAATTTTCATTTTATACATGTTTGCCACTAACTGTCTAACTAAAAAAACGGTCTACCGATTTTAGAGGGAAAATTCTGATGTGGATGACGGCTGAAACTGAATGTCGGATACACGTCATCTTTAAACGTTAACTTTACAGAGCTCATTACCTCGGCAAGAACCAAGGTGAAGACGATGTTCACTCTATATGAGGAGGAAGCTACGTGGAACCAGGCGAATAAGATGTGTCAATAAATACAGGGTACATGTACATTGCTAATGGCCGACTGCAGACAAAGACAATTCGGAATGTCACTCTCAAAAATAACAAGTAATTTTTTGTTATGAACAAATCTGACATGGAATAATGTTTGCTTTTTACTTGCTTTTGAATAGTCACTGCCACGCAACAAGCCACGACTTCGACCAACGACGACACAACCACAAGATCCCAGTCTTTGACAACACAAGTCACTCCGACCACAGGGCCAAGCAGCCCCAACGAAGGACGTTCTGAAACGACGACAGACACCACGGACTCTACAAGTGTGGCTGTAACTGGCGAACCAGGTATTATTATCCTTAGTCTAATCAGCCCAAGGTGTAACATGCAGGGTATTTCAGTTCAATAAGATGTGTCAACAAATACATGGTACATTCCTTATGGTTGACTCTGTAGACAAAGACATTCCGAAATGTCTCCCTTAATATAACAATTAAACTTTCTTTTGAACAAATCTGACATGGAATATTGTTTCTTTTTTCATCCTGCTGAATAGTCACTGCCACGCAACAAACCACGACGTCGATCAACGATGACACAACCACAAGGTCCCAGTCTTTGACAACACAGGTCACTCCGACCACAGGGCCAAGCAACCCCAACGAAGGAATTTCTGAAACGACGACAGACACCACGGACTCTACAAGTGTGGCTGTAACTGGCGAACCAGGTATTATTGTCGATAATCTAATCAGCCCGTGGTATAACTAGCAGGATATATCAATGAGTGGGTTGCCTTTATATAATTGTTTAGTTTTCTCCATGTATTCGCTATAATATATCATGGTTCTTGTAATCCGTATTACCTCTTGTTACCTCTTCCTTGGATTGTGCAAAACATATTGATGTGCCGACCGGGAGATCATTCTGTATTGTATGTCAGACTGTTGAAACGCTCCTCGTATTCTCGTGTACTTAGATATTCATATTGGCCCACTGCAAGATTATCCGAATATGTATTAATATATTGCCTTTGGCCACCATCCGATAACTCCTGTGTTCACATATTCACGTTTGCCAATGAAAGACTATATTCCAGGATTGAGGAACTTTCTGACATTAATAGAGCCGCTCTGAAAAAAATTGTGTAGTAAAAACACGTAGGCGCTATCAGACAGGCTATCCGGCGAGGGACCTGGTTGCTAATCTGCTTGCTCTGATACACATATTATAATGTTGCCTTACGATCGTAGCCTACATGCTGTCTGGCTCGAGTTTCCGTGCTTGTGTCTGATTCCGCTCAGCCTCAGGCCAGAGAAGTCCACAGTTTTGCATTGTAGAATATTTGCCACTGATGCTGATTTGTCTAATAGAACATCATAGTGTCTTGCTGTCATTATTGAAAATCGTTGACCGCTTCTCTCTTGTAGGAAACAAACTTGTTTTTCATAATTTTAATTTTATGCCTGTTTGCTACTAACTGTCTAACTAAAAAACTGTCTAATGATTTTTGACGGGAAAATTCTGTTGTGGATGACGGCTGAGAAATGAATGTTGGATACGCGCCATCTTTAAACGTTAACTTCACATAACGCATTATATCGACAAGAACCACAGTGAAGACGATGTTTACTCCATTTGAAGAGGAAGCTACGCGGAACGAGGCGAATGTTTCAACAAATACAGGGTACATTGCTAATGATTGACTCTGCAGACAAAGACATTTCGGAATGTCACTCTCAAAAAAAAGAAGTAAATTGTTTTATGAACAAATCTGACATGGAATAATGTTTGCTTTATACTTGCCATTGGATAGTCCCTGCCACGCAACAAGCCACGACTTCGACCAACGACGACACAACCACAAGGTCCCAGTCGTTGACAACACAGGTCACTCCGACCACAGGGCCAAGCAGTCGCAATCAAGACAGTCCTGAAACGACAACAGACACGGACTCTACAAGTGTGGATGTAACAGGCGAACCAGGTATTAAAACGACTTTTAAAACACTCTTGGTATTCGCTTGTGTTGAGATATTCCTGTTGACCCGCTGCAAGATTGTCCGTCTTTGTATTAAAATATTGGTTATGGCCACCATCAGGTAATTCCCGTGTTCACATATTCATGTTCGCCCGGGCAAGACTATATAACATGATAGGATTGGGGAACTTTCGAACATTAATATGAGTCATTTACATACCGTATCTAACGCATTATTTGAAGAAAAAAATGTTTAATACTCTCCAAACTTTGAACTTCCATGCAATACTGTCTCAACGAACCTTCATATGAAGTTCACTAGAGAAGAGGCGCTCTGAAAGAATTTGTGTCGTAAAAATACGTAGCTTCCATCAGACAGGCTATCCAGCGAGGGATCTGGTTGCTAATCTGCTTGCTCTGATGCAAATATTATAATGTTGCCTTAGGTAACCTTCAAAATCTCTAGTTCGAGTTTCCGAACTTGTGTCTGATTCTGCTCAACCCGCGGCAATCGGCAAGAACCACAGTGAAGACGATATTTACTCCATATGAAGAGGAAGCTACGTGGAACCAGGCGAATGTTTCAACAAATACAGGGTACATTGCTAATGGTTGACTCTGCAGACAAAGACATTTCGGAATGTCACTCTCAAAAATAACAAGTAAATTTTTTTTATGAACAAATCTGACATGGAATAATGTTTGCTTTTTACTTGCTTTCGAATAGTCACTGCCACGCAACAAGCCACGACTTCGATCAACGACGACACAACCACAAGGTCCCAGTTGTTGACAACACAGGTCACTCCGACCACAGGACCAAGCAGCCCCAACGAAGGAAGTTCTGAAAAGACAACAGACACCACGGACTCTACAAATGTGGATGTAACAGGCGAACCAGGTATTATTGTCCTTCCTCTAATCAGCTCGAAGTGTAACATGCAGGGCATCTCAATGAGTTGATTGTCTTAATTGTGTAGTATTCTCGATGCATTCGTTATAACATATCATGTTTCTGGGGATCCGTATAGCCTTGTGTTGCCTCTTCCTGAGATTATGCAAAACATAACTTTTAAAACGCTATTGGAATTCTCTTCTGTTTAGATATTTATTTTGACCCACTGCGAGATTGCCCGATTTTGTATAAATATATTGGCTGTGACTCCATCAGGTAAATCCCGTGTTCACATATTCATGTTGGCCCATGCAAGACTATATAACATGATATCACAGGATTTGGGAACTTTCGGACATTAATATGAATCATTTATATACCGTATCTAACGCATTATTTGAAAAAAATATTGTTTACTAAACTTCAAACTTTTGAACTTCCATGCAATACTGTCTCAACGAACCTTCAGATCAAGTTCACTAGAGAAGAGGCGTTCTGAAAGAATTTGTGAAGTGAAAATACGTAGGTGCACTCAGACAGGCTATCCCGCGAGGGACCTGGTTGCCAATCTGCTTGCTCTGGTGCAAATATTATGTTGCCTTACGGCCATGGCCAACAAGATATCTGACTCGACTTTCCGAGCTTGTGTCTGATTCCGCACAACCCGAGGCCAGGGAAGTCTGAACGTCATGTCCACAGTGTTGCATTGTAGCATACTTGCCACTCATACGGATTGTACTAATAGAACATCGTGGTGTCTTGCTCTCATTATTGAAAATTGTTGACCGCTTTTCCTTGCAGGGAACAAACTTGTGTTTTCATAATTTTCATTATATGCCTGTTTTCTACTAACTGTCTAAATAAAAACAGTCTACAGATTTTTGACGGGAAAATTCTGCTGTGATGACGGCTGAGAATTGAATGTCGGATACACGTCATCTTTGAACTTTAACTTTACAGAGCCCACTGTCTCGGCAAGAACCACAGTGAAGACGATATTCACACTATTTGAGGAGGAAGCCACGTGGAACCAGGCGAATAAGATGTGTCAACAAATACAGGGTACATTGCTAATGGTTGACTCTGCAGACAAAGACAGAATTATAGAATATTTCCGAGAGCAGGAGCCATGGGAGTCAACACTGTAAGTACAGTAGACCTTTCTTCACAACTCGGTAAAAATACCGGCATTTGTTTGATAAATTTTGAATTTTGATTGGCTTTGCCTAGAAAAACATTTGACATATACAGGTAAATGGCGTTCACGAACAATCAAGCGTGACATCCATATCTCGAAAGCGACTCGGAATTTCATCTAATACAAGGGTATAGTTGAACCAATGAGAGGGCCTACTGAAATAGCCATGTGCCTCTCTTTCGATTTTCAACTAAGCATCACAATGAACAATGGTGGGGGAATGAGATTAGTTACCTGCGATGAAGATCTCTAAATTGAGTTTTATATAGAGCGAGTGCAAGAACAGTTGGTCACGCAATTTTTATTTGCATTGTCTTGTGCCACGGGAAAGGGTACATACTAAAGTTTTGAGATGCCGCAAACAGTAGAACTCTCAATATTTAAAGTGCCAAATAGCTGTATCGTGACACAAGATAGGGGTAGACTGTCAATAGTTTTGCAGAAGATGTCAAATCTGTCTGCCTTCTGAAGGCGATAAGAATTGAAAAGCAATACGCATCAATTGGTTCAAATACAATACGTTTGCAACTTGTTGAAACCTGTATTATAGAGGATCATGTATTTTGGGATCTTGTATTGCAATCTCACCTTACCGAAAAGGGGTACGACGCAGTGAATGAGGGACCAATAAACATGATCATTCTAGTTCTATGGTGAATGGCAACACTTAGATATTAATTGGATGCTTCATGAATGTATACATCTATTCATGTTCTTCTACTACCCAGAGATGAAGGATACTGGATCGGGCTGTATGGTCAAGATCCCAACAATAACACTTTCAGCTGGGCTGTCGGCTGTAGCCGTACCGTAGTGGATGTACACTGGATCAATTGGAAAGTTGGGGAACCAGACCGGCCGAATGAGGAACACTGCGTTATGCAGGAAGAATATCACACTGTTTGGAAATGGGCCACAAAGAAGTGTCAGAAAACCTATCAGTTTATCTGCGAAAGTCATCAGGGAGGTATGTATTTTTATATAGGCTTTGTTTGTGTTCTACGTTGGTTCTTATTCCGCTTAGCCTGGGGCTTGTGACCGCATGACCTTCGTGTAATTCAGATCTTCGCGATTTTCATGTGAACAGTCACACTCAAAGCCTAATGGGATGCAATATTTGGGTTAAAACATACAGAGCGAGTGAGTGAGTGAATTGGGTTTAACGTCGCTTTCAACATTTTTTCAGCTATATCACGACGGGGAATGGAAGGGGGAGGGGTAGGGGCGGGGGTACCTACTCGTAACAGAGCAGATCTGTTGCCATTTTATAGTGCTGTTCCATTGAAATATCATGCCGTAGGCAGATATGACACCTCACTCCGTCACATTATACTGACACCGAGCGAACCAGTCCTTGCTCTATCCTCTTAATGCTGAGCGATAACGACTGAATAAAGCATTTGGGTTAAAATATATAGATCAGTGACACGGGCGTGACGATACAAACCTCATGAGGTCTTGTCGACAATATTACAAACTATCGATGCCATTCCTGGTGCAGAAAATTGATAGATACTTCGTGTAGGAAGCTATTATCTGAGTCTTGGTGCAGCTGAAAAGGCTCAAGTCTAGATACATTGTTGTCTCCAGACTTGGCTATTGTATGCATTGTCTCGTGATTCTTACATGGTGTATGAACCAGAAAATCAGCTTAATTACAATGATTTTGGTCATACCTGCTGAGGGTGAGATAACGGTATTGATGAATGAAATAAGCTAATTCGATTATGGAATAGCCTATATGAGTGGATGCCGCCAGATCATCCACGCTATGATGGGATGATATAATTAAGCAGTTTACCACATGTTCGTTCATTTCTTCGTGTCTGTTGAAGGGAACTCTACATTCAAGAACTACACAGACAAAGCCTTTCAGCTCCGTGGCAATCACACCCAGAAGTGCAATTTGACCGAGTGCCAAGATGTTTGCGGCAATAACAGCGGAGTGGGCGAATGTTGGGCCTACATGTACAACACGACGAGTGGAGAGTGTACCCTGTTCTTTACCTCGAACCCAGTGACCATGATGAACTCCAGTTTGAGGTTTGACAATGGTACAATTGCAGGGGTCCGAATATGTTACGAGGGTAAGTAGCAGTTAACGGCTCTTTCAATTCCGTTGTCGAGGCGGACAAATTGCAACTGACACATTGTAATCGACGAAGTATCCTTAACTGTTTGGTATGTGTTTACATTCAACTTGGGTTTAAGCGTAGATCTACCCTCTTAGATCAAACTTTAGACATGTAGATGTTCTCTTCGAAAGATTGTCAATCTCTTTTCATTAACCATAAAGAGTCTCTCGTACATGTTAGACGTTAGTTGAAATGGACAGTGCACGCTGGATGACCAGTTCCATTGTTGATTTGGATACAGCTACCATAATCTTGGATGCTGCTAATAAAACAGCAGACCGCTGCCTTCTACCATTTTGTTGTCTAATTTTGTCTAGAATGCTCCGCTTTTCGGCAACTGTCGTTGGCAGCCCATTGCTTGTACTGACTTTGATCCAAGCACGCTGTAGGTAACTGATTCGAAAAGTGTTTGTTCAATTTCTACAGTATTTGGTCCGTTCCTGATTATAATTCCGTCTTTTAACGACATTAATTAACGCGATTGGCTTAAATTCAAAATGTCAGTGATTATCGGTCTTCTGCCTTGATATCAGGGGGAGTAACCCTGTCTCCAGCTACACCCAGCAGGAACGAATCAAAACGAGCGAAACAGTTACGTAGCTGCAAATGTGATCAACTCAAGACCTGGCGTAGTATAAAACCTACACTGACCATAATAGCCAACGCCGTGTACGGTAGTGCCATAGCTTTTTAGGATACCATCTTAGATATAGTATATAGTAGACAAAGACTATTTATATCTTTCATAATTTTTTATTTCACTTTCCAGCCACCACCAACTCCAGCAATATACGGGAGAGTAAACACCCCAATCCCTGTGCCGCAAAAGGTTAGCACAAAATATTTATTCAAATCTACACCCTACAAGCTGAACTCAGGCACCTTACATATTTCAAATGGTACACTACTGTGACTGACACACATAGAAGGAACGTTGGCATGTTTATCCATGTAAGGATGGGCGAGTTCCAGTTCAGGGGGATTACCCGTCCTTCGGATCTTGATTATTCAGAAACTATTTCAACCAACGTCAGATCTCTCGAATTATAACCTGGACACCTTGACAATAGCCGGATTGTCGACGGGTTCGAGCCACATTGGTGCATGTGTGAAAGTTTGTCAGTTACTTGCCGACGGGCGGGGGTTCTCTCCGGGTACTCACTTCCTTCAACACCCAAACTGGCTGTCACCATATAAGTGAAACAACCTTGAGTGTGACATTAAGCCAAATCCTCCACGCATTTACTGAAAGAACGCGACGTTGAACCATAACTCTCTCTCTCTCTCTTAATGATTATTACAATGTATTAACTATTCAGTCGCTTACACCGTACGCTCATTGTACATCATATTGACCGAGTTGCGACTTATCTCATTCTCATTCTACAACACGCTAAATATAACTTTCCTGTCAATATGATTTTTTTTATTCTGTTTGTTGGATAGATAAAAGAAAACAATTGACTTCACAGTAATTCCTGGTTAATATGCTTGTTTTGTGACAATAATAGCTATTTGATCAGTTAAAAGTAACATTTTAAGGATGATAAACAAAGTTACATTTCCCTATGTTACAAAATCTCTGTATGCTGCGAATGCAGACTTATAGAGATACCTTTAATTCAATACAGGGGGAGGGGGACTCCGAATATGTTATTTTCATGTAAAAATATACTTATTCATGATTTCGACATCGTAAACTATCCCTTTCTGGATTAATGGGACCTGCATATGACGTATACATATCTCGCCTAATAGCATTTGCTAGATCCTGTGTTAAATGTGACGATTTTGATCAACGTCACAAAACATTGTTGTAGAAACTTATGAAACAGGGCTATTCCACCAAGCGCCTCCACTCAAATTTTCTCAAATTTGGCGATACATATCGCATGCTGATAGCAAAATACGAACGCAGCGTGCAATATCTATGGTGTTACGTTTCGTAACTTGTGTCTAATTCCGCTTAACCCGGGGCGAGGGGCCGTATGAGCATCATGAGGATCTTGAAATACATGTGTTCATACGGCCCAATCAAAGCGTGACTGGGATACATCATTCTCTAGACGACGACTTTACAACGATTATTATGGATTAAGAATACTGATCAGCGATACGGATTTTATATTTTTGTAACATCATGATGTCTTGTCGGCATCATTGAAAACTGTTGACCGCTTCTCTCTTGTAGGAAACAATTCTATGTTTATGTATACTATGATTGTCTTTTCGAATTTGGTGTTAATACTGTTGTATGGATTATGGAATAGGTCTTTGGATTATGGACGCAGATATTCTTTAATGGACGACGGCTGAATTATGAATGACGGACTAGACGCTTGTAATCGTCAGGAATGCTAAACCTGGCGTAAACAGTAAACTACCATTTTCAATCAATCAGTCAATTTTGATCAATATTAACAACCTTTCTGTACTATCAATATACCAGATCCACCCTGTCGACCGATGCCGCCCAAGATGACGAAGGCAGAATCCGATGCCTTCATGAAGCCCATCCTGGACAGCCTGGACGTGAAGCATCTGTATAACAATCGGAAAAAGCGAAAGTACTACAGCGTACCGGACTTCAGACCCAGCGCCAAGGGGTTAGGCTACGCTGGCATCATGCTCCTCAGTATTGTTGTTGGCATGATTGTATTGATGGACGTTCCGCGGTTATACCAGGATGCCAGAATGGCAATTCATCGACTCAGGGAGCTGTTTCCCCGTAATCGTGTTGGCGACGATCCCGCCCAAGGTTAGGCTAAATTCATCGATTCAGGGAGCTGTTTTCCCGTAATCGTGTTGGCGACGATCCCGCCCAAGTTTAGGCTAAATTCATCAATTCAGGTAGCCGTTACCCCGAAATCGTGTTGGCGACGAACCAGCCCAAATTTAGGCTGAATATGGAGAATGATCGCATTCACATTGGCTATTGCCCGGAAGCAAGAAATACAATTTCCATATTCGAATTTCAACAAAATTCTTGACTACTTGCATCTTTGATTCGCTACTGGGTTTCAGGTTTTACTCTCATACAGTCCGTTATGTAAAGAACTAAATATTAAAGCCGATGAAATGTAAAATAAGAGCAAACCCTTTCCCAGTTTAATATTGTTATTAAACTTACCATTGATAGTCCACGATGTGAATGGAACCTAAGACCAGGACTCTTATTAGTCTTTTCTATGCTTTGCTATAGGAGAGTATTTGCAGGTTAACTTACGGTAAATTAAAAGATAGACAAAATACTCACTGAGACATTTTTATTACATTTTTTTAGCAAACAAGTGTTAACTATTCATGGAAAATGGTCCAGAGCGATTTCACATTGAGTTGTTTGTCTTGTCGTTTACCGTATCCTTATACCTTATTCCGGGAGTTGAATCGGTAAATTTCATCCACAATGGACAAACATGCTTTCTAGAGAAAACATAGACAGGACACTGTTTAGGTTAAAATACAGTATTGATTTGTCCCATTACGTCCCAGGTTAAACAGGTCCAGTTCGCCTCTGGAAAACTGACCCTCTTCTAATCTTGTCTGATGTTGTTGATCACCACTCCTCCCACTTCACGTGAAATGTACCAATCCACACTCCAATCCAAATGAGCGTTGAGAACGCAATCTCTGTTCTGAGACGAGCACTTTTCAGATGTCTAAGCTGGTCACGTGATATCGTCTCTTGATTGTGTCCTGTTCGGAAGACAGGGTTGCGACTGTCACATTTTTTTCAGGAATAATTCTAGACTTACTTAGTAAGTCTAACATAATAAAAGTAAGTTATGATATTATACAATAATAACCCAGCTGAGCTTTTAATGCGCGATATTCTTGCAAACAACATCGACCTTTGGCGGAAATGACGTCATGTATTTTAACTTTTACCGGAGATTCCCTAGCATTCAGATCACCCGTCATCTAACCCAGCTAGGACACTTTTCTCCGTTTTGGGGACAAGTGTCCGTCCTTGGTTCCAATAGAAAAGGATATGAAAAGGGTAAATAATCATCAGGACATTCTTATCCGTCACACCGGTCTTACAAAGCGTGCGTAGGTTACACCTGACAGAACTTCCAAGGCTAATTAATCTCTATTATTTAAGACAGAGGGGCTGTGTTGATTTTTAGCCTTTAATACAGAGTCTATGCTAATCTCTATTACTTAAGACACGGGCTGTGCTGATTTGTAGCATTTAAGACAGAGGCTATGCTAATCTCAAAGTATCTAAGGCAGAGGGCTATACCGTACTCTATGATTTAAGACAGAGAACTATGCTAATCTCTATTATTCAAGGCAGAGGACTGTGCTAATCTCAAGTGTCTAAGGCAGAGGCTATGCTTTGGTATCTAAGACAGAGGGCTATACTCTGGTATTTAAGACAGAGGCTATGCTAATCTCTAAGACAGAGGCTATACTCTAGTATCTAAGACAGAAGGCTATACTCTAGCGTTTAAGACAGGCTATGCTAGTATCTAAGACAGAGGGCTATATTCTAGTATTTAAGGCAGAGGCTATGCTAATCTCTAGTATCTAAGACGAGGGCTATACTCTAGTATGTAAGACAGGGGCCGCGGAGCCGGGGGGGGGGCCCCCACTTTTCGAAGCTGTAATGTTATAAGCCCTATCTGGGGTCGACTTCAGCCCCCCCTACTTTATGGTCGAGATAGGGGACAGCCCCCCCCCCCCACTTTTGAATATGCTCAGCGGCGCCTGTAAAACAGAGGTTATGCTAATCTCTAGTAAGACAGAGGGCTATGCTAATCTTTATTACTTAATACAGAGGACTGTGCTAATTTTTAGAATTTAAGACCGACTATGCTAATCTCTAGTATCTAAGCCAGAGGACTATGCTGATCTTTAACAATTAAGACAGAGGCTATGATAATCTCTAGTATCTAAGACAGAGGGCTATACTCTAATTTCTGTCGTAGGTGGTAGCAGGAACATAGTACATCAGTAGTAAATAAAGCGGAAATTTTGTCGTATCGAGGATGAGGCTGATTACGTCACGTGGCGTGACTTGACGTGACGTTGCGATGTCGTCACGGATGACGTCAGATGACATCACTTCCGGGGCTTGGGTCACTTCCGGGCAAACGGTCATTTCGGCACAAAGTGATGAGCACGACTTTTCGGCATGCGACATTTCGGCACCTTTCTATTACAGGCAAAATTATACTAAAAATTAAGATTCTCACATCTTCTTTAAGATATGATTAACATATAAACAGACCATTCTAAGGATTACCAAGTTGTAGATTCTTCAACCGCGAATATAAGCGAAATTTCGGCAACTTTTTTTCACATATGCAGTTGGTTTAGAAAGGCATGGTGTCATAAAGCAAAACCACAAGTATTGAGGTACATAATGTGATCTGTTTATATGTTAAATATATGTTACAAGAAGAATGTGAACATTTTTCTTTCTAGACTAATATGGCCTGCAAAGAGAGTGCCGAAATGTCGAGTGCCGATATGTCGTACTTTTCACTTGGTGCCGGAATGTCGCGCGCCGAGATATCGCGTGACGGAATGTCGCTTACCATAGCGTAGATTGGGTTTGGGCCGTGGAAGTTTTTGTCCGTGGGTGCTTTGTCAGTCGGGGCTTTCCGTGGGGTTTTGTCCCGAACCCATTGAATTCACCAAAACTTTTAATAATTAAGTTATCCCCCAGCCAGACTGAATCATGTAGCCACCTTTATACGGATATAGTTGTTCGATAATTATGGGATAATTATAATATGAATAAAGACGGTTAGTGATGGACTAAAAAAATCATATATCAGCATCAATCTAGGAATAAATGTTGTTATCTCATTTGTGTGTCCCTGACCTCGTTACGACTGCACTGTGATGCAATGTTCACACTAGAAAGATAAAAGAAACAAAAAACATACTGTGTTTGATAAACACGAACTTGGGTCAGTTATCATCGCTCGTGTTTACAAATGTATTCAATTGTAGTCGGCATTTTGCTACGCTAAACCTCAACAACACTCTCTCGCAATATATACAACCATATTTAGCAAAAATTATTCATTCCAACGGACAAGAATTATTGACATAATAAGTGCAGAGAAGATGGGTAGTTGGAAAACAGGGTATAAAATCTTAATTAACATTTGAAAATGTCACATAGCTGGAGCCTCCGAAGTCAGCTGGTTTTTTTTTTTTACTCAGTTCCTTTTGGGAGGCAGTCTGTGTAGTCTACTGTCTCGATCGGACTGATTAGATCTATAAATTAATCGGCGGATGAAGGACGGGCGGTAGGAAGGGGTGAAATCGTTTTGTTAGTTATTTTAATTTCCCTTCAGTGATGACACTTCACATTCTGCAAAAATTGCTGTAATTAAGAAGCCTAATTGAAAGAATCTAAAATAAAATTCAACAACATGCTATCCATATCTATATACTAGATCTCTGCACTTTGATATTTGAAAGTATCCCGATAGAATATTCGATTTGTAGGACTTTCATATTCAAACAATAAATATCCTTCATGCGTAATATGCAAATATATTCTCTGCATTATCCGAAAAGAAAAACACTGAAAGTGTGAAAAATAATGGCAAGAGAGACGACTAATAAATAACGACAGAAACAGACAGAACCATTCGTACATGTCATCACAACATATCAGACAGTGAAGTCTATATTTAAGACAGGAACACAACTTGGATGGATGGTCCTTTAAACTCATCATACTCATATTCCCTCGGTTTATTTATCCATAAAAGCAGAAGTTAAGTAAGTTACAAATAACAATCTCGTGTTGCGATTATCGTTATCTCTAGTTGATCATTCTCAAACGAATAACTTCCCACACTTTCCGATTGAGCTGAGGGGAGGTGACGGTGGAGCCGGGTTCGGATATATTCTAGGTTTTAGATTTCTTTGACAGATCACATTCTATATATATTAAAAAGCCTTTCCCGATATAATAAAAAACATTATTAGCAAATATAATTTTTTTTAATATCACTCAATTATCTTTACCAAGTGTCTACATTATTAAAATATATGAAATATCCCAAAAATGTGAAGTTGTTGCTACAAAACATTGGATTTGTGCGCCTGTATTCGCGACATTATCCTTATATAAAATACCCAGTTCAGTTCTGCTGTGTTTAACAAGAGAATTTAAACTCAACAAAATACAGCAGGAGACAAATGAGTTGTCCAGTTTACAATACCTGTATCGGCAAAATACAACAGAACGGTCGATTTCGGCTTCTATCGGCTATGAAATCCGCTTTTAGTCATGTCGACCATACCAGAGGACGACAATTCTCTTATCGGTTAGACACAACGTTAAGATGTAATTTTATCTTCCTGGCTGTAGAACTAAATAATTCGTCGTGAAGTCCAGTTTAGGATTAGCAAAATTTCGCCAGACAGGATCATGAGCGACCAATAACATCAAACGTCGAGGCAGGGATGACCGAGAAGCTTATGGGGATTTCGGTTCATTCGGACCCACATAAGGCCGAGAATGACTTATGACTCGACTGCTGGGACGACATCGGGTCTTACATACTAGTCTTTTGCGTTAAAAGACGTCATTTTCATCTGACGACGATACAGCTCACCAGTCCCCAGTGTACGAGTTGTCACAGCGAAACAGCTAATTACCAGTATATGAGTTATCAGAGCATTTCCATCATAGCTCTCTAGATTTGTATCTAATAGCGCTTATGCCAGTGCTAGGTGCCGCGCGGTCATATCATCCAAGTTGCCACATGAACAGGTACAATAAAAGCGTACCTGAGATACAACGCATATCACGAATCGTTAGATTCTTGGTATGTGCTTTAGAATAGGTTAACAGGAAGACTATACTGTGAAGTTGTGGGACTGTCCGTTTGTTGGCACCTCTTCCCACTTCCCTTGTAATTATAATATCTCCAGTCTATCTAGGGATTGCGATTCCAATGGCGTTTCACTTACCAACGTTAGTCCCTGAGATACCGATTTTAAATAGATAAATAATAAGTCAAGGAAGAACGAGATAACCCAACTGGGGGAAGATCCAACATTGGTCATGTAGACCGAATCAGACCAAACTCTGGCTCATAGTGTTAAGAGGAATTAGATACGCTATCTATACGCTAGCTATATATAGCTAGGTCAATGAAGAATACATTTACAAGCTTTCAAAGAAAATACTGTCTTCATTGTCAGGTAGTGACTGACTATCTGTCTTATGTAAAGTCTGATCTGTTGAGAGCAGTTCACACTGTGCATAGTCCTAGCGCCAACATTTGATTATATACCAAGTGGCTGAAGAAAACAAGTTACAGAGTAACCATGTACAGTAAACACTTCATGTTTAGCTGCTTGGTATATACTCACAAATAGGCGGTTTTCAGCCTACTAGTCAAGCAACATGACTCTGATTATATTATCAGTCATGCCATGCGATCCAAGACGAATCACTGACGAAAATAAAATGAATCTTTATTATGTAATAAATAAAACGTCAGAAAACAGACCAGAAAGTCCCACTGTTTTACTAGGCATTTAATTAATTTACATTGATTTTTTAGCTTTTGTAATAACCCGTTAGGGGGAGCTTTGTTCTTTTTTTTTTGTGAAAGAGGCGAAATTGGGTCCCAAATCATCACTGGATGAAACCCTGCTCCGGAACAAAATGACTTCATTTCAAAGAGTCTAGAACCATTTTCGGGAGATTTTCACAAAAGAATTTCACTCAATAATTTCTCATTCTGCTTCTTTTTTCTTTTTTTTTATCAAATTTTGAAAATTATGTCACTAAAATTGAACAGGGAAAAGGCCGTTCTTTCTATTAATTGCGAAAAACTCGCCCTGGAAATTACTGAAAATGTTCTTCTGGGTACATTTTCTGAAATTTTCGTTTAATAAACCCAACATGAAACATGATATACAAACAAAAGAAATAGTTTTTGTTTTATTTTCAGTATAACTATATAAAGGATGTGTGATGTTTACAAACAAAAAACTCTTTTCAATCCAAAACCTGCAAAAACATATTTTGCTTGAAGAATATTTATTTATTTATTTATTTATTCAATAAATAACCAACGGTCCGAAATCCAATTACAGGTTATTAAAACGCTATATACAGGGTGCATGAAGTGGATATTTAAGATACATATTGTCCGTATAATTTAACAAGTGAGACTGCATAATCTAAGAAGCATTATAGAACATAGATAAATAAAAACATATACAACAACCGTAAAACAATATACGAGTTTACATAAATGTGAGTTTCAATGAATAAAATTAGTTTGTATATTGTAAAAGTAACTATTGATACACCGTTTAAAACTCTGCTTGGGGGTGAAAAGATCAACGTCCACAAGTTACAAACATAAATATATTGTCTTAAAACACGAGGGACAAAAGAGTGTTTTCTAAGATCGATTCTAGAAAAGGGTATATTAAATGGCTGAGAGTTACGAAGTCTCCTTGAGGGAGCGTAAAATGGAATCTGACTAAGAAGATAAGAACAGTTAAAACGTGCATTGACAATAGCATGTAAAAGTGACAAATCTAAAATCATTCTACGGTGGCTAAGAGTCTGTAAATTAAAATCCCTACACATCTGTAAATAGGTAACATTTTCGAGACTCTTTCCAGCTTTAAAATATAAGAATTTTAAAAAGCTCTTCTGAATGCGCTCCAGGTGGTCAATATGACAAAGGGCGTGGGGAGCCCAGACAGAGGAACATTATTCTAGGTCGCTTCTCACAAGAGAAACAATGAGAGAACGTAAAGTATCAACACATTTAGAATATTTGCATGTCCTCTTGATAAAACCAACCATGCGAAATGCTTTGGAACATACGTTTTCAACATGACTACCAAAGTTAAGATTAGATGATAAAAGAACATCTAGATTCTTTATCTGACTTACTCTTTCTAAAACAAGGTCATCTAAAACATAATTGTGTACAATAACAGTTTTCTTGTGGAAAAAGTGATACAATAGCATTTCAATATATTTAACGCGAGTTTCCAGTTGAGGCACCATATCGCAACATTACACACATCTCTCTCTTGTAAAAGACAGTCATGCAGTGTGGAGATTTCTTTAAAACTTTTGGAATCATCTGCGTACATGGATATACAAGAGTGTGCTAATGCAATTGGAAGATCATTGACAAATAAAACAAACATCAGCGGTCCAAGAATTGAGCCTTGAGGGACTCCAGACTTCACAGGGAGAAAACAGGAATTAAAACCGGATAAAACAACACATTGTTCTCTGTTGGACAGATAAGACGAACAAAATTGTAGCAGAGGTCCATCGAGCCCATAACCCTTAAGTTTGTGTAATAAAAAACGATGACAAACAGAATCAAAGGCTTTGGAAAAATCATTCTATACAGCATCTACTTGTTTTTTGTTATCGATGGACTTGCTCAGTTGATCAATGTATGCCACAAGATTTGTACATGTCGAGCGACCTTTAACAAAACCGTGCTGAAAATCAGTGAGATATAGTTTTACATGATTATATAACCGGTTGTGAACAACACGTTCTAAAACTTTCGAAAATAATGGTAAATGGGAAATAGGCCTATAGCTTTTTACGTTTTCCTTTTCCCCTGATTTAACAAATAGGTATAACATTTGCTCTTTTGAAGAGACCAGTGGAAAGCGATTTATTAAGTATGATACAAAGTGGGAGAGCTAGCTGTTCCGCGCATTCCTTTAGTACAATACCTGGTATGTCATCAGGACCACAGGCCTTACGAACATCTGAAGATATTAAGATCTCTAAAACTTCGTCATATTTAACATCATTAAACTGTAATGTACTTTGATTTACAGGTTTAAACTCGGGTAGATAATCAGAATCGTGGTCAGTGGAGAAAACAGAGTGAAAATATTCATTGAACATGTTAGCTATATCCTCGGGTTTGTCAGCTTTTGTACCGTCATAAGATATAGTAGATGGGATTGAAGAACATTTTCTACTAGATCGAACGAAGCTCCAGAAGCGTTTACTATTGCCGTTTAAATCCTTCTCGATCTGTGACAAGTATTCGGCATATTTTAAATTTTCAAGTCATTCAAAATCGAGCGCAGTTCAGAGAAATTTGAATATTTCTGAGGCATTTATACGGAGAATTTTCTCTTGTAACAAAAATATGTCACCTCAAAACAAAATTATATTTTCGTAAAGATATTTGAAAGATTGCTCATTTGAAATTACAACATATATAAGGGAAGTGGGAAGAGGTGCCGACATTCTGACTGCGTCACATGACTTCACAGAATAGTCTTCTGGTTAACCTATTCTAAAGCACATACCAAGAATCTAACGATTCGTGCTATGTGTTGTATCTCAGGTATGCTTTTATTGTAGCTGTTCATGTGGCAACTTGGATGATATGACCACACGGCCCCTAGCAC